>JAQGAC010000218.1:0-33394 GCA_034696585.1 Isotomurus maculatus
TCAGTGAAAATGGAGGAGGATTTGGAGGTGGACGGACAAAGCACATCTGCTAGTGGGACTGAGAAACAAGCTGTGGTAGAAATCAATCAAAACAAACGCAACGGACCTGTAGCTGAGGGAGATGAGGTCCTCCCTGGTACTTCCGGAGCTGTGGCAGGGCCTTCGCCAAGTGGCTCGTCTGTGGAGATAAAGAAACCTGGAATTAATATGCACAAGAGGAATTACAGAAGTGCTAATGCTTCGGCAGCGGATGATGATGAAGATTCGCCTGAAAGAGAAGACGGTGAGTTAGATGAGAGATTTCGTAGTGGTAGAAGGTTTCAAATATAACAAGCTATAATTGACTTAACTATAAGTATTGATTTAATATTTATCTTGTAGAGTCTGCGGGTGCTAGTGCCCCAGTCAGGGCTGAATCTGAGCTAGAGATTCCGCATGCGGACAACAGCAACGAAAACAGTTCACATTCTCGAGATGCTGGTGATGGCGAAGACGCTTTAGGTGAAAATGACAATCATTTAGAAGAAAGTGATGATCAGTTTGCCGCACGCTTAAGAGCTGCAATGTTTCCTGGAGGAATGGAAATTGAAGGCGATGACGACGACGAAGAATCTACTGATTCCTCGTCATCAGGCTTGAGGTACATGGAAGATGATGACGATCTGGATGACGACTCTTCGGATTCCTCTGACAGCAGCCTTACTGATTTGGAAGAGCGTCTAGAACGACGTAAGAAAAGACTTGCGCATCTTACCACGATTATGATGTAAATAAGTTCCTAAAATTAATTACAACTAACGTGTAGGCGGATCTGTAAATGGAATTGTGGAAGAAACATCTAACTCAGCAGCGATCACCGCAAAGAAACGTAAACTTGAATCATCTTCCAAGAGAAAAGCGGAAGTGCCTCCTGTAATTCTGAAGCCAAAGCCAAAAAGCAAATGGAATGGTCCTCGCGATTTGTTTCAACGAGAACTGGGCTACAAAAGCAAATCTCAGGCTCAATGTGCTCAAATATTTCGTTCGAAGTTTTATGGTTCTCTGTTCTCCGCTGAGAGACTAGAGCTAATGCATCAGATGGAAGGTCATGAAGGCTGTGTGAACTGCTTAAACTTCAACTATTCTGGAACTAAACTTGCCTCAGGGTCTGATGACATGCAAATTAAGATTTGGAATTATGGGGTTGGCAAATTGATAACTTCCTTCAACTCTCAGCATCGAGCTAATGTCTTTCAAGCAAAGTTCCTGCCCCTCATCGGGTTGGACAATATGATTGTCTCTTGTGCCAGAGATTGTACTGTAAAGCTTACAGAGTTAAATCCTTCTGGAACAGTTGGATCGACTAGGAAGCTCGTAAATCATCGTGGACCTGTTCACAAACTGAGTGTAAGCTTGGACAATCCACAAATTGTACTGAGTTGTGGAGAAGATGGAGCGATCTTCAGTAGCGATATTCGAGAAGAAAAACCGCAGCTGTAAATTAATTATGAACCACACCTACGTATTATATGATTTGCTTTGTGCGAAATATTTTTTCGGGTTTTAACTGTTTATTGTTTGTTGCAGATTAACTGTGCTAAAAGATAGGGATAAGAGGATTCCACTCTACTCAATAAGTGGAAATCCATTAAACTTTCATGAGTTCTGTGTGTCCGGTAGAGACCAATACATTCGTGTGTACGACACCAGAGCGTTGTCACACATCAGTGTACCTGTTAGTCAAGATGGGGATGGAGATACAGCAGCCTCCGCGTCGTCTTCTCATCAACCGGAGCCAAGTGGAAGAAGTAAAAAGCTGCAGCCCGTTAAAAAGTTTTGTCCTCATCATCTTCAAACGCCAAGAGATCAGTGTCGAGGAGTTGCGGGCTTGCATGTCACTGCGGCTACCTACAACTACAACGGAAAGGAAATTATCGGATCATACAACGATGAGAATATTTACTTGTTTGATGCTACGCATTCCGATGGAGCAGATTATATTAAGTGTTTTGAAGGACACAGGAATAGTATCACAGGTTATAATAGCATGCCTGCATTTACTTTAAATTCATTGTGTCGTGAACTGCTAAAATAATTTCTGTTCCTTTCTTAGTGAAAGGAGTCAATTTTTTCGGGGATCGAAGTCAGTTTATCGTTTCCGGATCAGACTGTGGTCATATCTACCTTTGGGACAAGGAGACAGAAAGTATCGTCAATTTCTTGCGTGGTGATATGGGTGGTGTCGTAAGTTAATTTAATGAAAAAGATAGTTCGAAGTTAAATTCAGTATTGGTCAATTCCTCAATTCTGTGTTTATGTACCAAAACAGGTAAATGTGTTGGAGCCTCATCCCACAGTACCTATTTTGGCTACAAGTGGATTAGATCACGATGTCAAGATTTGGATTCCGTCCGGTGAAAACTCTCCTAAAATGGGAGGTCTCATCCCTACAGTTAGAAAAAATCTTCGTAAAAGGAAAGAAGAGGCTGAAACTTCCGAACCTCTTGACAGCCAAGCAGTACAGTTTATTCTTAACCACATTACTCGTAGCAGGCTTAGGGTGAGTTCTTCGATATGTGAGGAATTATTCGATTTTTAATTGTGCATGATACTTGTTCATGTAGAGAGGAGTCGACTCAGATTCGGATGCACCAGCAGGAGACAGCTCATCAGGCTCCGACGACGACGTAGATGACGGCAGAGGGATGGAATGTGTCATTTCGTGATCCGTCATTTAATATTTTTTCAAAATGGTCATGTTATATCTAATAACAGTTTTCTTCCTTCTTCGTATCTTCTGTAAATGTATTACTATTACTACTACTCGTACCTTTTTAAACCTGGAAAACTGAACGACTTTCGTGAGAAACGGAATTTATGCAAGTGTCGATTGTTATATAAATTACAGCTATGCAAATGCCTGATGATATGTAAAACCTATGATTGAATCAAATGAAATGAGTGAAATATTTATTAGATCTGTGTCAGGCTGTACACAGTTAATTAGTGATAATTATTAATAGATAGAGAAATTGTACTCGTACGATTGATTGCCAATATCTATGTATATAGGAAGCATGCTGTATGTAAATTGGTCGTAAATATGTACATTGACTAAACCTGTGGACGAAACCACCTGGTCGTACATATACAAATTGCATTGCGTGTATTAAATTAATATTGTTCGTAAAAACCTACCTTAATTGTCGACTCAGGTTTAAGTTGTTGCATATTTTACTGTGTAATTATGGCATATTTGTACGAATCAAGAGGAGATACCGTCAGCTATTCCATGTGTATGAATGAATATCATGCGATCATTACTCATGAGGCTCATGACTCTAGTAATTCATAAAATAGCAGCAGGATTCAATTTTCCATAGTAGGTATATGAAACAAACAAGTACTTTTTGTCTGCTTGTGTGAGTTTGAGTAAAGGATGTGAGCTTGGGACGAGTGGCAGTGGAGTTGGGATTGCATGCAGTAGATGTAGTGAAAGCAACTATGCCTTCAATTCGCGAGTAGCTTCGTGGCTCATGTTTCAGTATCGTTCTCGATATTTTTAGTGGTTTCACTTCACGCTTCCCACTGTCCCATGGATTTATTTTTTGAAACAATTTTCATGTTTGGACAATATTGTAGGCGTATAAATAACAATATTCTAAAATCTAATAATACCGTAATGAATACAATTTTCATACATTTATCCAATCGTCATCAGCAATTATAAATTAATAGGACAAATCGAAGTGTGCGCATCTTTAGATAATTCAGATAAATGATATCTGGCTTTTATGGCTTACGGCATGAAATCTAATAACGAAATGAAGTTTCAAGGTTTCATAAAATATCCTATCCTCTAATTCCAACAAGACTCGCGATGAGAGTCAATTCTGTGTTCATTAGATATAAGTGCTATGTCATGTAGGATGTAATGACAAGTTTCCTAAACAAAACGACGTAAAACAAGATCCACAGAACAAATTGTAGTTAGCGTATTTTCGTCAACCCTTTCTTATGAAATAGGAGTAAGGATAGAACAAACATCAAAACCAGAAGCCAAGCAAATAAATAAGACGAAGGCAAGTTGTCACTTATGTGGGTGCAGTGCAATTTAGTAAAGTACGAGAGTTGTTACAGTCTTCTTGATGTTCTTCGTTAAGTACACAAAAGAGAATGATTATGAGAGAGTTGAAGTTTTGGATTGTTTGACAAACACACAGGCTTCTACAATGCGCAAGAAGGGGATTATAAACAGAGGGACACTAGGAGACTCATCATATAAAATAAATACGATTGAAATAAAATACAACTATCATCTCATCGACCCACGCCTCGAATTATACTTTCCTACGCTCCCCACATTGCTGACATGATGACAATAAGCCATCATCAAATGAAATAAACTCCTCTCCACGAGTTATTTGAATAGTTCTCCATTTTTACCATCAATCCTACCTTCTCACTCGTTTTGATGGCTGCCATTAAATTAAGGCAAATGAAATATTCATATTATCATCATAAGCAGCCGCTTTTACACTTTGTTATACCGAACTGTTCAATTTACTTCCTCAATGAGAATCTAGACACGATTCCTGGAAATAGTTGAAAAGGTGTCATAATTCATAAATGAAGCAGACTTTTCTATTATTCTAATATTTCTAAAGTTGTAAGGTTGTAACCGAGAGAGAGAGAGAGTAAAGAAGTATGTTAAGCACAACTTGCACATCTACAGTCTGAATTTTGAATTAAGTGGAACGGATGCTTTTAGTTTTTAAAAAATGAAAATGAAATCCTTTCTATAAACAGCGAGAAGAATGCATTCAGAAGAAAAAAGCATTTTACTAAAAATGTCTATTCACATCAAATCAAGCTAGTTTCTCCTCCACGTTGAATGGAAGGTGATGAATGAATGGTGATGATGTGATGAATTATGAATAATTTTGTGGCATTTAGTTTGATGGTGGAAGAACCACGACGAGGACCAGTCAGTCAGCCCACTATAGTGTACACTGAGTAAATGGCGATGAGATAAATGATGATTCCCTTAGCGTTTTATGTCATTAAGCAATCTGGAGATATTTATTGTCATTGAAGCCTTTTGTGTCTCTCCTCCTTCCGTGGCTCTTGAGAAGGACAAAGTTGTACTTGAAGAAGAGAGTGCTGCATTTGTGGTGGATTCTTCTGCCTGACATGGAAGGATGGCATTAGAGCTTCGTTGGCTTCAGCTTCTGATGTCTGTGTTAATTCAGTGGTACATGGAAGTATCAGTTTGTGGGTCGGCGAGGTTCGGAAGGGGAATATAGGCGTTGTTGGAAGCCACGGTCCGCCTTCGTGCGAGGGATGTGCGGGGAAGGATTGGCCGTGGAATCTGTGGAAATCCTCCTTCGGCATCTCGAGAGAACTGTTATTAGCTCCTTCTCCCTCTTGGCATCCCCTCCGAGGACCCTCGTCCATTAATGTCTCTTCACAAAGAAAGAAGCTAGCAAATCAAACAAAATCGTTGCTCGTGTCCCTCAAGTATCTCCTTCGCCTATTCATTCATCTCATCTCCACAAACTAACCAGAAACACATCCCAAGACATCCTAAAAAAGCACACATACATCTCCTTACTCTCGCACTTGTCTCATTCCTCCCTCCCGTACCACATCAGCACCACCTTTCTCCACTTTCACCTTGCTCCTTCGTCGCCATTATTCTCCGTGTCGACTGAAGCGTCGACCTGGAGGAAGGAAGCAGGAAGCAGACTAATTGAAGAAGGAGTTGTAGTGAAGAGCCTGGAGGAAGGCCGAACAGAGGGAGAAGTACCCTCTCCCCACACACATAATAGGCAGTAGTGGATTATATTTGAAGGACCGAATCAAGAGAGCTGTTGAGTCTCTCAACCACCTCTAAGGACAATCGGGCTGGCTGGGGCTATAGGCAGCAGCAGTTTTGTAGAGCCTCTCAGCCTCTTCTGTCCAGGGAAATATAATCTCCCGTATTTTAATCCATTGAGGAGTCTCTCTCTCATTAACAACTCACCTCAAGAAGGAGCAGCGAGGAGGGAATAAACCACTCGAGCTCCGATTAATCAATTAGACCAACAGAACAAGAAGTGTGCTCAATTGAACAATTAATGCACTCACTCCTCCTTCATCTCCATACACATGAGAACGACTCAATTGTCAGTGTTATTAAGTACTTCGAGTGGTTTACACTGTAGCAAAGAGTTAAGAGGACTCATCACCACCAAATATCCCTGCTGTATTTCTTCGAGATTCATGTTCATCACGATGAGTGTCCTCTAAGTGACACTTCACACTATCAACTCAATAAACTTATCACAAGATCCGCTCTAAATAACCGTTCATTTCGCACAAGTGGACCTCTCGCTCTCTCTCATTAATATAACCTTAGGTTACCACAGAAGGAGTCGAGAAGAAAGCAGTTTCCAGTGCTTATTGATCTCCTCAAGTGCTCTCTCACAAACACTTTCCTTCTCGGCAAAAATACACACAATCCCACACGTGCACTCCGACTCGAATATCACTTTACTGAATCCTCAACACTTTAAGGTATTCTCTCCACATTAATTCCTGTACAAACTGTTGCAGGAAAACTGAAAGATCCTCTTCAACTCACCTAAATCATTTGCACACGCAGTGAATTAGTGCAGATTACACGTGAGTGTGTAGAAGTGAAAGACTAATTAAGTATCGATGTCATTCTTCTAAAATTCTAACGTAGGAGTGGATTGACCAAGTGACTCATATTTCATGCGAACAGAAAGGAAAAACAATTATTCCTCTCGAGTGGCGAGAGAGTGACAAGCGACAAGAAGTGACTCTGCACACAACACGGAGAGATTTTACAGAAGGCGTCTCAACTTCCCCGCATGGTGAAAGTATCACTTTCTCTCTAGAATACTCTAGATTTACTTAAATAGGAGACTGCAATAGGCTTAGTTGTTGATTGTTGTGAGTTGTGCGAGTGAATTAGTTCACATTGGATTCTCCGCAGCGAGGATGTCAGAGTAGAAGTAGATTAGACCCAACTGAAGCAGAGGAAGACTCAGAGGACCTTTTGTGTTCTCCGGAAGAGACTGTTGGAGTTATTCCCTTAATTCCTTCTGTTGAGGTGGCTTCACCGCCAATACCCACCACACCTCCTGACACACCTGCACCACTTTCACTGATAGAATTACAAACCCACGTTCCACCGGAAGCACCACAACCCCCCCGGTTCCACCCTGGAGACACATCGTCTCTCACCTCGCTCGCCGTCTTCTCAGGCGAGCTTGCCATGTCGCTAAGCCCTAAACATTCTAATACTCAACACACTTCTCACACGACACCCTTCTCTGTCACCGACATCCTCAGTCCCCTCGAAGAATCGTATCGCATAGGAAAAGCAGGACTTGTTGAAGCAGCGTCGCCCTCTGACACAGCCTCAGGAGGACCTCCGTCTCCCCCATCGCCCTACAGGATTTCTGCTGACGACCAGCATCACCACCACCACCAACACCCCCACCATCATCTTCAACCTTCGCACTATCAACTCCACCAACTCGAACACGACCCTTCAGGCCACCAAGCACTGAGTTCCGGGAGTCAATCTCCCGTCTCAGCGGTTGTTGCAGCGATGAACGTCCCTACAAGTTCGCCCTACACTCATATGCACGTCTCACAGCTTTCCCATCCTGGAGCAGCCGCTTTCCAGGCTGGCTGCTACAATGGACCTGATATTCATGGAATGGCAGGTCACTACGGGGATGTCAGGAGTTCAGCCACCGCTGGGTGGTATGGGACACCCGCTACAGATCCGAGGTTTGCAAGTAAGACGAGACGTGGCTTATCTCAATGATCTAATTCTAAGGCTTCCTCCTGAGATGCACATTTGCACCTTTTCATAATGAGAACGTGACCTGTCTGGAAATCTCCTTGAATGTTTTTTTATTATGTAACAGTTTAGTTATGGAGAGATGCGAGGGAGATTCTTGTGTGAAACTGTGAATTTCTAGAGGAAGCACTAAAGACTGGGTGATTAATTTGGATGTAATGATGATTTGAAATAGTTTCGAGGCTGATGGGGTCATCGGGTGCTGGGATGAACATGAATGTGTCCAACATGTCCGGGTTGAGTGCGTGCAACATGGGACCTGACACGAAGCCAATGCAGTTCCCACTTTCTCAACGGAGAAAACGACGAGTCCTATTCACACAAGCTCAGGTTCGAATTACACGGTTTTGAATTGTAAGATTATAATCACTCGGCTGCCTTCAGCCTCCAGCTTCCGAAATCTTTTTTATTCACGATTGATTTAATTTGGGAATGCGGATTTACCCAAAACATCACGTACGATAGACAGAGTGGAGAATAGAGTGAGGAACAAAGCTGGGTGACGGGAGTTTGTAGGTTTTAATAAAGTAGGAAGGGATTGTGACTGAATCCAGGCAGATAATATGGCTGAGGAAGGAAGGAGGAAGAATTAATGAATTTTAAGCCGTCATTCTACGCTCGTTAATTTAATTGGATTGACCCGCATCAGATTTTACTTTTGATTGGGGTTTAAACTGAGCTTTAATAATAAAGCCAAGGTAGTCTGTTTGAGGAAGTCTTATCAGATCAGACAAAGTGAGAAAGTAAAAAGCCTCCTTTCTCCATCACGTTTGTGTAAATTTGTTCAACTCATTAACTTTGGTGGCCCTCCTTCCTTCCTTTCTCCGTGGAAGAAGAAGACTCAGCGTAGTTCTTAGTTTAGTTAATCCCCAAGAACAATTCATTCGGGGAAGAACCTCCGTCAGTCAGCCTGGGCCTGTCTTTCAATGCCATTTGTAGAAATAAAAGATTTCATTCCAACTCAACTTTTGCGTTGAGTCTGCTTTTAAATTTTGTTTGATGAGCTTAAACGAGCTGGTGAATCAAATGGGTTTAAATAAAGCTCAACGGGAAGAAAGGATTGAGAAGAGAGTTTTAGGGAAAAGTAAATAACAGGGAGTTGGGGAAACAAAAGTACATTTCTGCATTAAACTGTGAGTTTCCGAATTAAACCTGAGCACACAGAAGAGAGAGACCACACCGAGAAAGCAGTTTTCGGAAGGATACACAGTTCCCAGTCTTTCCAGATCTTTATCTCATCTTTTAACACACACACACTTAAATAAAAGGCTTTCCTTAATAAAAGTCCATTAGAGTTTGTGTGTGCGTACTAAATGAGATCTTGCCAACTCACATCCTTTCTATCGATCGCAATTCCGAATTTTCTACAATTTCTATGTGAGCAAGGGAGAAACTTATTCAACCTTACGAATCATTTGTGATTGTTAAACTGTGATATGTGTCCCATAAATGCTAACCCCATGAGATGTCTCAAAGTTTCAACACTTAATATTTCACACACACATTCCTTATCGGAATCCCAACAGAAGTTTGGTACACACACATTCACCTCATGAAACCTTTTATGACTACCCATTCAACCTCAAAACAACCCTTAGCAAATCGGTCACAACATTTACTCCCTTTGAAAAGACTTACTCTCGTGGAAGTTACTACGCGTTTCAACTGGTAACATTGATGAAGCGATCACCAGCGATTAATGCGATAAAAGCTCATTTGTAGCGTTATCTCTGATCTGCATCTCTTTGTATCTTTCCTTTACAAACAATACGCTTTAAACATTTTTAAACTGTGAAAACTGTCAGTCAGTCTGTGTGTTTGAAATAATTCTGCTGCTAAACAAGTTGAACTTATTTCTTGTTGTGTTTTGCTTCTTACACAAATCTTTTAGATCTCCCATATGATTTAGTTTATCCTTAAAGATCCTCTCCACCGTAATCCGTGACTTTTCATACATGAAACGCAATACACAATAAGCTTTATACTCCTCTTGTGGTTTCAATTTAAAATCCAAACATTTGTTTATCCTAAAGGTGGTACAGTGGATGGATGGTGGAGATGCTGTGTGTATTTCGTATTTGTTTGGCCAACCCTTTACTCAAAGACTTGTTTGATGTGTTCTTCTTTCAGGTATACGAGTTGGAAAGAAGGTTCAAACAACAAAAATACCTTTCAGCCCCAGAACGAGAGCATCTCGCGAGTTTGATTCATCTGACCCCAACGCAGGTGTGTATGTTTGTGACTTGAAGCTTTCTTCTCCCTTAAAATCTATCTATCCACCAACAGACGAGATTATCTGAAGATTCCCATTGCATTTCCCTATTCTTAACCTTAACGTGTTCACACACACAACCATCGTAATGTTTGGCCAGACTTGAGAGATTTCTCTTTTCTGTGTCAATCGTACACATTCATCCCATCCTTCGATGAATGCATGAGGAGTCAAGTGTCTCTGTCATCTCCTCGAGTTTCATTGAGTCACCCTTCAACATCCTTTCATCATCCACTCCCGTTTACCTGAGATGCAGTTCACACTTTGTTCCTTACTGTGTGGTCTCCTTCTCTCCACACATTTAATTCAATTACCTCCTATTATGCCCCCGTATCTCTTAGTCTTAAGTATCAATGGAAATGATGGATTCCTTTCTTGCAGGTGAAGATTTGGTTCCAAAACCACCGGTACAAGTGTAAGAGACAAGCAAAGGAGAAAGCAATGGCAGAGACTAATCAGAGCCAGGTATGTTAAAAGTATAAAATGTACAAGGCTTGAAATAACACACCACAAATTAGTCTATTCGCCCACCCTTGGAGTAAATATTATCCATGAGGGCTAAGATAAACTTAAGCTGCAGGCCGTAGTGTGTAGGTCTAGTAGATTAAACTAATTATTTTTGGTTAGAAGCTAGCGTAGCTTGTGTGGCTTTGAGTTAGTGGTTGTAGGTGTGTTATTTTGATACCAAACATGGGCAGAAAAAATAATCAATGAGAGGGAATATAATTGCATTATTGATCAAACTCCAGAGTTCTCCTCGTCGAGTGGCCGTTCCTGTGCTCGTGAAGGATGGAAAGCCGTGTGGAACTTCGAATGGAGATGCGAACAGCACTTCGGGTGGGAGTGCATCTTCTGGGTCCATTGTGAGTAACATTGGGAACTCCGCTTCCCCCAATTCCCAGTCGTCAATTGGAATGCCCAATTGTTCTCAGGTTAATTGGAGTCTCTCTCAATAAATCCACTAGGATTTCTTAGATTCCCCTGCATTCTTCCTCTGGCACAACTGGTGGATTTAATTCCCCTGCCTTCTCCCAATAAACTGAGTTAACGTGCGGTTGTCTCTGTTTAGGGTGGATCTATGGTCTCATTTTATCACCAAAGCTCATCCTCATGCACCGGAAGTGGAGGACTGGGTGGATCAGGCTCACTCGCAGCTCTTGGAGGCTATCAAAGACACTCGTTGACTCCAACGCTTGGGATGACTTCACACGGACTCCCTCACCATCAACAACAACAGCATCATCAGCAACAAGGACTCATGTGTGCCACAACATACCTACCTCCATTGCAATCACGAGCTTGGTAAAGAATCTCAAGTCTAATCATCCTATTTAAAAGTAAGCGTGAAAGTGAACAATGCGGAGTCAGAGCTAAAGAACTGGAGGAAAGTGAAAGCTTCACGACGGGGTGCGTGTGTGTGTCTCACTCCGCCCCAAGTTTCTCACGTCTCCCTTAAACCTCTCTCTCATCCTTAATGAATGCTCGTTGGTTTGTGTTTTGTGTAGCCAGTGAAAGTTTTTTAAGTACAAAAGTGAGTGTATAATGCAAATGCAAACACCCCCAGAGTATGTGACGAGACACGAATATGAGGATTATAAAGTTAAATCGGTGAATACCGCGTCCTTCTCCAAGGGTAGGTATGGAATATAAGGATTCCTTCGAGTGGAAGTAATTAATCTCGTTTGGTGAAATGCCCTACTTGTTCCATGTGCGTGTATAGAAGTGTGTGTGTGAATAGAATAGAACATACCACACATACTAACTACACACAAGTCTCACCACCATCACATACAAAGTAATTCTAAAATTGTAATCAGCTTTAGAACCAATTATTGCGGTGAAGGGATTTTAAATCAAATCAAGTTTCACTTTGTAAACCCATTTGAACTGAAATTGCACGGCCAAAAGTCAACTGCCTGGCTGATTTTGTTTGACTTGTGCTGTGCCTACGAGGAATAGATGGAAGTTCAGATGGAAAATTTAATTTTCTCACTATTCACTCGAGTTTCACGTGAAAAAGTGAGTGAGGTTTATTAGGTTGTCAAATAATCAGGGTTATTTTTATCTTGAGAGTTTATTTACATAAATAAACTGAATATTCATTAAGTTGATTGAAGTACTTAAGCAGACAGTCGCATCTTGTTATACCGTTGAGTTTTTTCTTAAATAATTGTTGTACACACACGCGTATATTTTACACACGAAATATTTAAAAGGATTGTTGTACTTAATTGTAATTTAAGCTGTGAAAATCCTGTCATACTAGGAATTAAGGATAGCTTAATGAAAAGTTATAGTTGATATTGAAAATAAATAATTGTTGTAACGATGCGTATTTGAGCCCACACATAATAATATTGTTACGTTTTATCACATCAAGCAAGAAACAAAATGTTCCCTAACCTCAAACTGCATGTAAAAGAAGCAGCAGTAGAGTTGTTTTATTAATAAAAATAACTTTGAATAATTACTAGTACTTTTTGTAGAGTTTCTTTCATTTACATCTGTGCGTGAAGGTTAACTGCGTGTCTGTGATTTTACACCTCATGAATTTCCCAAATAAGAGAATTTTCCCAGCCTTTTCTCCGATGGGAACTTCTTGAGACCAAGTGAGGTGTCACACGAAAGGTGATCAAGTATCAAAAATTGGTGCATAGACTTGGAGAATTATTACACACATTTTGGTTTTCAATAAATGATTTCTGCCTTGATTACTCCCGAAGAATAGACCTCAGGTTTTGACAATCATCGTATAATAATATTGGAATGACAATGAGCAAGACAAGTAAATCCCGAGTCGAAGGAACCCTTATACCTGTAGATAGGTAGTCCGGGATCTATATAGTAATAAGAAAGGTCTACTTGGTGTACACATGAGAAATGGAAGGGACAAAGTCACTCTGAAGTGAATTTTCCCCATGACTGCCTCTGTGGCTTTGGTTTTGACTCACTCCCCTCCGCTTTCTCGGTTCATCAGAATCTCTCAAATTCACATCATCATCCAATTTCTCCAAGTTTACAAACCAACTCTACTCACTGGAAAATCAACTCTCTCTCTCTCTCTCATTTCCTTATTCACTCTGACTTCCAAATAGACTTGCCTTATAAACTTATAAAGGAGAGGAAAAGTTGGTGAGGCTTTATCGGAAGAAAGTCTCTCATACACTTCATACTGTACCACCCTTGGCTTTGCTCTCGCAGAGATCAATTCACTCATCACTTCCCCCAAATAAACACCATTTCTTGTACCAACTCAATCTCTACTAACAAATGATGCACTCAGACCTGAGGCATTCCAAACTTCTGTAACGCTGTGTATTAATACTCCCGGCTTACGCTCCATTGCTCCCTGACATGTTCCCACCAATTAAGACACTAATAAATGTTGCTACCTCTTTTACTTACTCCACTAGGTTTCACATCATTCCTCTATAACGGAGACACATCATTTCATCACAATATTTTGAACATTTTTTCTTCCTACGGTCATTATACTTGTCTAATAGTTCTCAGGAATAGTCGTGAGAACTTGAGGGAGAAATTCCATTCTACTTTTACACGTCTAAACACACACGCGGAGACCCAGTCAATCTTTGCCAATTTATTTTTCATTCTTCATCCATAGAATCTTCAGAATGGGCCAAGTCTTATGGAAAAAAAGTCACTGAATAAAAAAACGAAATACTATGCATGCAGTATGCATGACTCTACGAAACTACGAATACATGAATGATTCATGAGAAAGAAACGCTTTAAAATTCACGATTTCCATTCACTCTATTCGCATCTTGGTGTTCTCTCTTTAGTATGTACATTAATTTCTAGATATTATTTTGAATCCCACCAGCAGCAATATAACTTATGAATGAGATTTCGTAGGAAGAAATGAATTTGACAATGATCATAATAATATTTCAAAATACATTTACGTGTGGTAGGTTAACAATTTACTGCATCATCTTTCATGACTATCAAACAAAGCGTACAGAGTAGAAACTGAGCTAATTATTTTGCTCAGATGAAGAGAACGGTATTGTTAGGAATTTTGTGGTCAATATGGCCTTATATACATTTGATGATCAATGTGAGAATGAATCATCGTTTTTAGTAGACAAGTTCTTATGTTGGTTGCAAGCATACACACGTATGCACGTATTTCCTCTGAGGAGATGCCAAGTTAACCATCATTATTGTGTTGTATTCCGTGAGCCATGAATCGGGTAAATGTCAGTTTGGTTAAATGTTATCCTCTTCATTGTGTGAACAGATTTCTTTTGTCAGCTTTGTAAATGAATGGCTCTCTTCGTCTCTACACGGAGGAACATACACATTCAACATTTCAGGCCTCAGATAACATCGGGACTCCCATTCACAAAACATCTTCGAAGGTAACCCCGGTCACCAACAAATTGGTCGTAATCAGAGGATCACAAAACTGCCACTGAAATTGAGTCATCATCATGAATGATTCTATCATAATATTTCTTCCTTATTGTTACACTTTTTATGGTCTTTACTTAATCTTTTATATCCCACCCACCGTAACAATGTGGAACAATAATCGTCTTGTGAGATTCTCTCCTTGTTACAACAAATACACACATCATAATTCGTAGTTAATTGACTCAGGCGCCTACAAGACTTGTGTGTTGAATGGACCAAGTTTTTTTCCTGAATACACGGGACCCAGAGGAGAGTGTAAAGAAGAATATATCTTTACTTCATTGTTCCTGATTCCTGACACATCATCACCATCTCTGACGGTGGTAGTGTCAGCACACAATTGGTTGTGTGAATGGATTAATTCATAACTTAAACATGTCATCCGTATGCGAGCACATGGATTGGTATATTTTATTATTTCTGACAGCTCACAGCTTAAGCTGTGCGAGGAGTAATAATCCTTTTCCTCATCTTCAATATTTGCATGCTCAGTATTAATCCCAGATAAGTGTGGAATAACGTGTGAATTGGGTTCGTGAATTATTTTATTGGTTCACCCTTCGTCACTCTATTTCAATTTAAGGCTCACAATAAACACAAATTATCGTTGGGAGTCTGAAACCCGGACCCACTGAATCCACAGTGGCATTTTAGATTTGTAGGGTTACCTTCAGCAAACTAATTTCCATGCAATTAATGCAGGAAGGACACCCGCTTAGCAGAGCAAGTATTAAGTAGCCGAGTCCATGACGAGTTAATGAATGCAGGGATCCATATTGCAGTGGATTTTCGGAGCGTGTCCATTTATCCCTGACTGTGGTGGTGCGTACTTCCCGGAAAGCAAAGGGAGGATGCCCGGATTCCCCGTCCGAGCGGTCCGAACACACAAAATATTATTTCTCCTCGTGGATTCCTTCTTTGTGTAGATTGATTCTGAGATTCCGTTTTGAGGTGACAGCTCTACGCGAACAATTCAGAATTCAGAAGCGTTGGTAGGAAAGCCTTTGGAGCAAGTCAATGGAGATTACATTTGACGAAGGGACTAGTCGTCGTCGTCGTCGGAGTGTCATACATATTGTGATGAGGTGGACAAGCGTGTCCAAATATTTATTGATAAGTCTTAAGCAGAGCAAGAGGAGGACTTGTGTGTGCACTTGACAGGAGGAGAAAGCCTCGTGGACTTTCACAATTTATTGCTCCACCAGACTACACCACCACAGAAGAGCTCCTTGCCGAATCATCCAACAAATGATACGGTCATTCTTTGCAGACAGACTTCATTATCGTGCAAATGGACTTCAAGGAATCTGGATACATTCGGACTTTTCCAACAATCGATTTCATACTCATGAGAATAGGGATGAGGTTTTTGCATTTGATATCAAATATGTATTTTCTATTTACATACCAATTTATATGACAAATAGAAATGAATTCACCATTTACAAGAACAACTTTGGAAAGCGTCTTCTAAAATAAAAGTAAAATGGCGCTGATTTTATTCTTAGGAAAGTAAAAAGCAGCTAATATTTTTTTCAGTCTACTAGAGCGTTTTATTAGCTCTTTTTGGCGACTAATAAGGCAACAGACTAGACATTCTACACTGTCTAGGCGTAATTACCCTAAATCTAGGAAATAATCTAGTTCAATGGAATATTTGAGGTAAGTACGCGAGTTGCATTTATTTATGGGTTAGAATTTCATCCACGATTAGGCATTGTTCTGTTAAGCAGCCTCATTAGAAATATTTCAGTGATTTTAATCCTCTCAAATGAACACTTGTGATGAGCTCAACTAAGCATTGGTCAACAATGATTTGTAAAAATCATTTCTACTTGTAATGTGTAAGCAAGCAGACATATAAAAATCCATATTAATATACACACATGAGAGTGTGTGTGTCGAGAAAGAGATGAGGTAAGAGCTTCGCACAGAAGCCACGGAGTGTAAATGTAAATGAAGGCGAGCCGTTTCAAGTGGCTTTGGGTCGAAGAGACGATGAATTGAATCTTCAACTCAGCAATATATTAAAATATGAGGAAGATGACAACGGCACATGCACTCTCGCACTTGTACAATCAACCAGGACTTTTTACACATCAAAAATGCATTTAATAAAAACTTCTATCGAAAGCACACACCACACACGGAGCTCAGAGAACATATTCACATTCACATAAGCTTTATGGAAGACGATTCCTCATGGTCTTTGCTTGCCAACTTGGTCGAAGAGAGAAAACAAAGCAAGAATTTGTGTCTTGAAGTCTTGACGAATTCCGTCGAGTCACGACATTTTAGTGTGTGCTTGTATAGACACTTGAGAAGATGAAGACGGTCGCTACACGAAGACATTTTTACAGCAGCGTTGTTTAGTAAGAACTTGTCTTGTACCGTGTAGAGCTGCAGGTAAGGAGTCTACCTTTACAACCACCAATTCGTTCCTAATAAACCAGACTAATATTTGTCAAGCGTAATGGTATTAAGTATTAAGTTGCGGCTGCGTGGGAGGTGAGCCGAGGATTCCTACATAAAATAAACATTAAATGCTTTCAATCAATGTACACCTAAAACTTTGGAATGTAAAGTGCATCCACAATCAACTATGGGAGCAGACAACCTTTCTCTTCCTACTATTTCAAAATAAACTGATTTTTGTCTCAACTACTTTTCATATATTTGTTTAAAGAATAATCAGAAGTTGTGCTGATGCCACTACAGAGTCCAAAAATAACAACTTTGTAAATGATATCATTCTTCAAATAATTTTGCAACCTTTGAGCGTAAATTCATTCTCGCATAACCCAAAACACACACTATCTGTGTGTACACGCAAACAACCATGATTTCCAGTTTTTCCGCAAACAGTCTTAGTGAGTTGTAAATCATTTCAAGTTGTTTTAATGAGCTCATGATTATTTTTAATCTCCTGTGACGCGATGCATCGCATAAGTTGCTGCTGTGGAGGAAGAAAGTTTATCTTAAATTGTGAAGTATATATTAATGCAGACGCTTGAATCGCTTTATAAAACAATAAATCCATTTGTGCTGGTAAAAGCGATGACAGACAAGCAAAAAGGAGTTGTCTGAAGGGTAGAAAAACATTTTTTCAGTGGAGACAGGATTTGTTTGACAAACTACGAGCGGAGGTCACCAGTCACGAAGTAATGAGGTTGATTATGAAATAATTACAGAGGACATCAATTTATAGACACACACACACACAACAAGCCCATCACGTTCCAACCCAGCAGCATTCACCTCCTTTACTTTTGTGCTCTTTTAGATTCGTTAAGTCAACCAACATTATTAGTGAGCCCAGCGGGGTGTCAATTTAGTATTGGCAGGCCTTGTGCCGTTGCTTCCACAAAACAAGCTTGTCATTCAGACTTGACATGCAAAATGTTCTGTATGCATATAACATACGTCTATAGTCTATATGCCTACACTAGACTGTGAGTCTACTCCCATTTAACGCATACAGCAGTTCACATTTCTCTTCAGCTCTTCGTAAAATCTCTCAAGTTTTTTTCTGTTCTTAATTGGAGTTTTTAAAAAAAGAGAAATTCGTTCACCCCACACACACACACACACGGGAGATAGAAAGGAGAAGTTGAGGATTGATTGAATCGATTTGGGGGAAGGATGATGATCTATATGCGTGTGATGGGCAACAAAAGTGAAGAACCACATCAAAAGAATCTCATCGGATGTTGCTGAGTCTACCATTTCCTCTACAAACCTCCACTACCAGCATAATAATCATCTTAGCTACCGAAAAATCTCTTCCGTGTCTTTTGTACGGTCACGTAGCAAAAGATAAACCTGACACTCTTCTTTCTCCCACAACAACTGTCAGGTCCAGTTAGATGAGCTTTCTTCCTCTAATTCCTCCAATTGTGGGAGACAAGAACCCTTCAATCTCCACGAACACAGGGCCCTACACATTTTTACATTTCACGTGACAGAGATTCCCTTCGTTCTTTCCGCCTCTGCTTCCTCTTCCTAACCTAACTTTTAATTTAAACGAGGAATGCGAATCTGACACGATTA
Source organism: Isotomurus maculatus (assembly GCA_034696585.1). NCBI lineage: Eukaryota > Metazoa > Arthropoda > Collembola > Entomobryomorpha > Isotomidae > Isotomurus > Isotomurus maculatus. The sequence goes on from JAQGAC010000218.1 coordinate 18,627, forward strand.
AACTTTGCTATGAAGCTGTAAGTCCATCTGGGAGGCTCAGAAATCAAAATCGTACTCGGATCATTTCCTCCGCAGAGGCTGACGAGCGTGTGCAAGTAGCAATCAAATACATTTTAATATTGAGATGTAGTGATGTAGGGTGGAAAAGTAGTTTCATTTCCAGTAGAGCCTTAATATTACGGATGTTCCGTGAAAGTGTAGGAGGGGACGATGATGAGAGATCAGTGAGCCAAAGCAGGTATGACGGAGAAATGAGACTTTCCTTCCCTCTTGATGGACAAATATGCATGTCTTTTCTATCTACCTGCAGCCAACAGGGACGACGATGGTATCAAATTAATCCTCCTGGTTCACTCGGTCGTTATAAGCTTATCTTCGTGGAATTTATTTACATGAGAGCAATAAAATCACTTTAACGAGATCAGAGCAAATTCCATTCTTCCTTTTATTACTACGTTACGTTATTAGTTAGGGCTTTGATGTGTACGGATGAAACAAGAGAAAGCGGATGGAACGAAAAATCTCTCATCGTTGCTACGCAGGTTGGTCTTAAGGGCTCTTCAGATGGTCCTGCCACTCTTCGCTTCTCTTCTTCAAAGATTAAGCCTACACATGGTTATTACCATTCAAGTAATTTCCCAGGCTTATGTGGTCAGCGACGAGAGTAGCAGTAGTGAACCATATTGCCAAATCCACCGGAGGACTTTATCCGATTCACTTGTTTAATGACAACTCTCCTGATGCTCCTATTTTTGCAAGTAAATCCCTCAATCCTTTGTAATGAGGTCGATTGTTAGCAAATTCGCTATTATGTGATTACTTCTAACAAGTGTTATGTAGACTTAAGTCTTAAATTAGCTCAATCCGTCATTTCACAATGCAGAAGATGCTGTATTATTGCCTTGCTTAATCCTATAAGTGTTTATTATTCCTCGGGAGGAATCAAAATATTGATGAAAGTATATGACGATCACAAAAGGATTGAGGGAAGAAAGAAAGTCTATTTTTGTATCTAAGCTTCATCTCAATCCTCCCTTTATGTACCGAAAGTCGTAAGTCTTTCTTACATGACGCAGAGGAGTGTAAAGAGCAAGTCAACAGGGGTTTCATTGTGTTGGCAGATAATCCGTCTCAACTTACCTCATCTTCACTTTCTATTCTATTTCCAAATCACAATTTTGTATATTCCATGTGAAAATATAAGCTTTTTACTCCATATTAGTTCATAATGATCGCAAATTCGCCCATTGAAAAAATAAAAACTTTAAAAAACTATCACTAGCTTAAATTTTTGCATTTCGGACTATCTGGGAATAAGTAGGAAATGTATAAAGGACAAAATTGAAATGCTGACGTTCACTCTTCCGAAATGACCACATAATTTAACCAAAAATGTCTCCAATATACTTCAAATGAATGAATTTAATTTGAAAGAAAACGTGAGTTTGGCTGACATTCTGTAGACCACTCGATCAAAAAACCTAAACTTGTCACAACCAACCATTTTACTATCCATAAACTACCTTCAACATTGCACACCTACCTAAGTTTTAAATCGACACACCACCAACAACAGCTCTGATGATGAATTCCATTTCTTCGAGTAACTCGAGGACACTTTAAACTTTCTGTGTACAGTTGTTCTGTACTTTTTATTAGAATAATGGCTCCTTAAACTCACAGAGGAGCAAGTGAATCCCCACACACACCCTTGTAGGAAGAAGTCATCATTTATTTATGCATGACTTTCAAAGAAGAAAGCCCCTATTCTTCCCAACCTAAGCTGATAATTGCATACAAACCATTCTTCCTTGTGTTATGATTTCTCAAGTATTTTTACAATACTTGAAACTTCACAGGACTGCTCTCCTGTCCGTATCTCTCTTTCCCTGTGTGTGTATATGATTATTAGTTAGTTCTCCGTTGAAGCAACCCAGGAGCAAAAATGATTTGACACGTACGGGCAAACTGTCATCGGGAAAGTAAGAAGTAAGAATGACGAATCCGTATTTGAAGAGGCAGAAGACCCATAATTCGGGGAATTTCATCGGTGACATGTCTCAGGAAAGGTAGAGAGAGAGAAAACACTTGAGAGATGTATTCAATTTGAAGAACTCTTCGGAATGCCAATATAGTCTGTCCTTTTGTCAAAAACTCCAAGACTTTGCACAACCCACCAAGAAGACGTGGATGATGAACCGACGACATGACATTTTCATTTCATCCTTCCTCCCTGCGCTTCTATTTATTTACTCGTCCCTTTCATCGCAAATAACGTCTCATATTTTTATAACCATCCCCCCAAATTCAATGCAATTCCAAAATTTTGCTTGTACAACCGTCGTCCTACGTGTTTATTATGTTTTCAGCCTCGAATGCTTTCAAGTGGGCAACTCACATTGAATCCGCCCTTTCCACAATTCAATAAAGTAGAATGAATACAAGAATACAATCCAATTCTTTGGAAAAAGTCTATGAATCTTTTTGTGGAAAAATAGACTTTTCATGAGCGATGGGAAGCTGGTTATTCAATTCGGAATAAAATGCCGAAAATATGAATTTACAGACTGTTGAAAAGTCACACTATTCCAGATCAACTTATGCTCAACTTAATTATGAATTAGTACAAATGAGCGAGTGGGATTGAAAAGATAAGGTGATGACAGGGATGGTGATAAGTACCGCACCACCACCGAAGGAAGAAGAAAGTGGTTGTAGTGATGATGATAGGACACTTGGGTAAGTAGTGGCAGTGGTGGTGGTGGTGGTGGTAAGGGTCGAAGTAAAGTGTCATCTTGGTGGGCGACTCTGAGAGTCATTGTAGGGTTGTTCTTGCACTCAGGGCTCATCGACTACCATTAAGCTGTCCTCGAAGTCAAGTCAAGTCTACTTCCTTCCGTTTATCTGTATCAATTTAATATGACTCTCAACACATTCAGATTGACTTGATATGATACTTCAGGGCTCATCCAATCCATCTTGTTTTTATCCACCCTGGATGATCCTCCAACCACTCGGACCTCCTCCAAGTGCGATGTAATGTGCACTTCGGACTTCCACCACCACCGCTCAAGTACCCACTCCGACTTTCTCCAGGCCTCCACGTCTTTCCTCCCTCACTCAAGTAGTCTTCATCATGACCTCCGCTCATTAACAAAGACCACACCGTTCATCTCCTTTCTGTATGCCCGGAATTCAACATTACACAACACACACACACCCCTCAATTTCCACCTCTTATGGTCAGCAGCATCCCTACGTAATGCGTAAGCAAGATTTACGCAACTACAAACAATGTGCAACTCTATGGACTACATGGAAAGCACTTGGAAGTGAAAAGTACTACACAGTACTACACACATTATATTTTATATACCAACGGGCCTCGTCAGTCGTCAGTGGAATTAAGTCAAGCCGAATGCTTCGTGAATGATGATGGCTCTTGGGTTCCACACACTTACGTGAGTGAGTACTTCACAGAGTATTACTACACACGCCAAAAATCTCTTGATGAACTCGTCAAATGAGTGTGTGTAACATCTGCCTCCGAGACAAATGACCAAAAGTGGATATACTTCCCAGGTTGTGAAGTTGCGTAGAGTTGATCTGGTGAGGACACATTTAGGAGGAAAAAAGTGGAGAAGCCAGAAGCATCAGCAGCCCCCTTTTTACCCGTCGTCTTCACCCAGTGACAAATAACTTAAGCGAAAAGAACTCTAGTAGAATTCTAGTAGAACTCTAGAACTCTAGACTGAAGTGAGGAGGACCCTTATAGGTATCATCATCTGAGATAATGACGAGCAATCCAAAGTGCCATCAACATGTATGATGATCTCTACTAATGCTGTTACACTTTCCTTCGTCACTCGCGCAATTCACTTCTCTCTCATGACACTTAAAGCTTTGTGTTGTCGTCGAAAGAGTTTTTCCATTCAATAGGGAAGAACTCTCAGACGCTACTAGACCAACACTTTAGACAAATGCCACAGTTTGCTCGGCAGAGGCCCAACAATTTGGATTGGATTCACTTAAACTGAAATACCATCAATTCTAGAGTCCCCATTCAACTTGTTTGAATTTCAACTCATGACTTTCGGAGGATAGCTATCATGATGACGTGACTATCGGAGGATGAGTGGCTCTTCTTAAGAGAACTCATCACAAGAAGGATGCACACTGAGTTCGTTTTGATGAGCACCCTATAAACTGCGTAAACTTTAAACCTGAGATTTGAGATTTAAAAGAATTCAACCAAGTTGAATGTGTAGGGGATGCGATGATAGCTCTTCAGGAATTTAGAGAGACACTAATGTACTCTCTCTCTACAAGAGTTACACTTCACCACCAACAACACCTTACACTTCAATTGATGATCCTTAAGTTCCAGTCACAATATGGGATTAATCTAAACACGCAAACGTATCGAGAATCGAGATCGAGAGGAGTGAAAAAGAGAAACAAGTATTTAGATTTTGCAAGTAATATTGTTGACTACTTGATAATTTAATACCATATAACTTGTAACAGCTTGTCACTCTTAAGAGGCATTCATTAAACCCACAAATTGATCTTCAATTACTAAAGAGTACTTTCCTAACTTCATTGACAGAGAGAAGCCACAAGGCACAAAAGATGAGAGTGAGAGATTACAATGGATACCAAGATTGTTTAAAACAAATTCGTGAATGGTGTTGATGTTATCTGCTATTGTGGATGCGAGTTTGTGTGCTTTATCATCTCAGATCATCTTTTACGGTCGTGGGACAGGAAAACTACCAATTTTGCATTTAACTTGCATAATAATAATTTAAGGCTTCCAGACTTCCAGCAGAGGAGTTTCACAAGATCTCCAGTCAAGATACGATTATCTCATGCACCACAGAGAATCCGAGTGGAGCAAAAAATCAGAGCACAAATCTCATTGTTACCTCTACTCTCCTTGCACGTAAGGTTTACTACATATTATGTGTTGTGGAAGAAGCTTACGGTTTGTGGCTCCAGTTTATTATGATAAGCAAAAGGGAAAGTAGGCACGAGAAAGAGACCACAAGCGAAAAAAGATTTCCTGATCATTCAATCATAATTTCTTTCGCTTTTTGATTTCATACGACGATTACAATTCTTGGGAATTTTGAATCTGACTGCACATCTCTCTCAACTCTCGAATTGTCCCAGGACTGCCAGGACTCAGGTCAAGTGAGCATTACAGATTAGAGTTTGGTATTATAAAGAGTAGTAGAATGTATAGATATAGTCTATGTACTACCTAATCTTGTGTGTGGGAATGGTGGAGATTTTATTTTATAAAATATATACGGCCTGACTTTTCCCCGTTGGGTTGTGTGAGATGTGAGCATAATTCCACTTATCTCCTCAGTCTTGTGTGCAATAATAAATTCAGAATATTAAAATTTGAGGAAAGATGAGAGAGAGAGAGAGACCTTTTGAGGATGCCTTGATCTGGAAATTCGCATAGGGAAGTCCCACTCCAGTGGAGTCTCCTCAAGTGCCTTGTAACAATCAGCCTGCAGGGTTTCCTTTCAAGTACCTGTCCTCTACCTCTACCTTCCCTTCTTGAGAGGGATATGCCCGAAGAATCGAAAGCCAAAGACAACCAAATCCTTCGCAAGTTCCTTTATTCTCGAACCCAGTGGAGCAGTAAAGGATACCATTAGAGAAAGAAACAACTTCAAGTGGCTCACGAAGAAGAATAGTCTTAGAGTAATCGACAAGAAGCCGGGTGACGAAGCCACTTGTGACAGACTTCCCTGCGACTCAAACTCAATGCAGTCATACTCAGGAGGAGGAAACAAAGATAAAAGACGAAATAAGATGAAGAGTAGTCGGTTCAAAAGAAAAAAGATTTCTATCCTTTTTAGACATCTCTCGCACTGCGCGCTGCGCTACGCTGTATTTCATTGTGACTCTGAGCTCCGTATCTTTGCTCAAAGAATAAAGTGTATCGATCCTCTGTTGAAAGAGTTGAGAAAGTATTTCAATAAAAAGAAGAGGAAGTGAATGGTAGTTAGTTGAGTAGGTGAAATCACTTGAACTATGAAACCTTCTCTTTTCTTTGTATACCTGGAAGTTACTTTTTAAGCGAGAACAATACAAACTAAAAGAGATATGGACAACGTCGATTTTCAACTATAGCTGAAAACTGTAGAAGTTGGTTATGTAGAATCTAAAACAAACGGAGATGATGGCTAAGATAGGGCTGCACTTTCTAAAGAGGACTTGACAAGGGAGATGGAGGATCATGTTGGGTTAGTTGAGTAGGTTTCATTGCATTTTGGAGAGGTGAATTAAGTAGAATCGGGAAGGGTTGCTTTTTATGTCCACAGTTTTCAAAGAATACGAAGAGGTTTATGGAAGGGTCATTACGACAGTTGAAGCCTGAAGGATGTCTATGACTTCTGACCACATGGAATCAGAATCAATTAATGACCACATCATCACGTGTCATTTTCAGTTTAGCAGTGATGGAAAGAAGTCGAAAGTACCTGTTCCTGTGAGACCTGTCATTTTGGCTTAGTTAGGTTAAATGAGTTGCGACTTGGAGAGTAAATGATGTGCAAGAATGTGTTGGGGAGAAGAGAAAGGTGGTGTGTGTTGTTCGACCACTTGGGCACGAAGCCAATAAATCGACCGACCAGGGAACAGGGAGAGCCTCAGCCAACAAATACGGGAGAATCAGGAAGGAAGGAAATCTCTGGTGTCTTTCGACTACGTGCCGAGTCGAACTCTCCAAAGTTGGAAACTTCTCCAGACACGACGGGGAGAGTTAAAACTGGGAGTAACTTCTGCAGGAGGGACAAATAGCTTAATAAACGCTCTCTCTCTCCTTGTTGCAGGGACCCGAACAAACTAACACATCCAACGTCCTCCAACCTCTTGAAACTTTCCCCTCTCTCCAATAGTTAGTTAGTTATTGGCAAAAACTTCTCTTTTTTGTGCTACTTCACGAGACAAAACCATTTCGGATTTTCGTCCCAGGCAGATGCACACATGAAATGTCCGCTCTGTAAATAATCAACCGAATTTCATAAGCCCGGAGTGAATATTAATAACTATCCGTAGGTTTTGAAAATTCATCTGAATGACTACGCCGATTAATATGTAAAACTATGCCCATTCAATTCTCTTGTATTAAGTAGGTTTGTTGGACGTCGTCGTCAACTTTGCTATAATAAATATTTAGCTAAAAAATATTTAATCTGTGTGAGTATGGATTAGGAATAGCATGGAGTATGGAGTATTGAATACAAGGACTATTCGTCTTCTAGTACTGCATAAACTGCATACTATATACCTAAATTAATTTAATAAGACTACTGTAAAATGCCTAGCACTCGGATTTTGTGGTATAATCAGTTGATTTCTAAGAAATGAAATGATAGACGGTATAGTGTTATTCCGTATCACTTTCACGAGAATGATTTTCGCTGGTTATGTGTAGGTACAAGTATAAAAACTGAATAGAGGAATGTGAAGACGAGCATGACTGAGAGGACTGAGGAGTCCCACGAATTTTTGTGCTTGCATCCAATTAACTCTTTAGAGTGGCACTTCTCCCATCCCCATTAGTTTTCAAACGAATGCTAATTTCTGTGAGAGAGACTCTTCGGAGATTCTTGGCTTTCAAAAAAACGAGAGAGAGAATTTAAGAGGACAATAATCATCATCTCGTCATGATCCCATTTGAACTAATCACACTGGTATAATGGTAGTGTGGATTGTGGATAGATTGTAAAGGCACCCAAAACCACTGAAGAGCTAAATAAGATGATAATACGGCTCATCTCTCAAAAGGTCCCTTGAAGAAGATGTACAAAAGCTCTCTATCAGTCAGTTAGTACTAATAGACGTTTCATCAGCAGCAGGGAAAGGTAGAGAGAGTGTTTGATCATTTCATAAAGTCAACTCATCCCTCCGAGTCTTTTTGTTATTTCTCTGCGAGTATTACAGCAAGAAACCTCGTCCTTCAGTGCGAGAATCGAATTTCCATAAATTAAAACGAGTGAAGTAACCAGCGATAACCCTTATTAAACATTTAATGGGGTTCAAGAAGACCACTTCAAAAGATCCTCGCGTATACACTTTTTACCATTGGTGAATGAATACGAAGAAGATGATCAATTTGTAAAGCCGTAAAGCGGAGCTGACCTACTATACCAAACAAAACTATGACACGATCACTAGTTTTCTTTCTTTATTACCAAAAGTAGACAATGAAGTTCATTGATTTTTTGAAATTGAGAACACGTAGAGTTGATGATGGATCATGTATTGAATTATTTTTTGAGTCTGATATGGACACTATAGTGTAGAGATGCTTATTACGTGAAACGTACCTAACCCCTTTTGACCCGCAGTAACACTACAGAGCCAAAACTCCCCTTTCCATTTCACCTTTTAGGAGACGAATGAACAGAAGTTCATTTCATACGGGGGATTAATCTTAAGTACCCATTTTATCGTAGACACAGAAAAATATGAATTCTCAAGTACTTATCGAATCTAATTCCATTATTGTTCGCTTTCCTCTCTCGCTCTTCAAATCTCATAAAGATGACAGTCAAAATGAGAAGACAACACTTCACAAATGTGTGTGAGTTTCATAAGGGCCAGTCAATAAATCAAAGGATTCATATATTCACTTTTATCTACGGCTGTGGTGGGTTTAGCCTAATGAAAATCACACGCCCAGGCTTCTAATTTGCTTGGTCAGAAAATAGGGAATTTGAAGGCGTTTTGAAAATTTTGAAAGAAATTGTTTAACTACTGTACGAGAGATATAATTCTTTGAAGATTATTGCGCAGATGATATTCAACAAAAATAGAACACAACTTCTTCGTGGGTTTCCTTTCTCCATGAGATGACACACGAAGACGAACGGAAGACGGAACTGCTTCCCTTCAGCTGACATGAAATTCTAAATGGACGACGCTTCATACATTTTAGTTGTGATGATTACTTCATTCATCGTGATGAGGAATACTCGGTTAGTTTCGAAAGTATGTCTGTTCCATGACTCGCTTGTGTGTCACTCTTCTGGTGTGCGTATTATCGAAGCAGAGAAGCCTCACGATGCCAACTGAAGAGCACTTGAGTTCCAAATTCATACAAAGGGATATGAAGAGGACCAGACTGGAGGAGCCAAGCTGCACACACCAGCAATTGCACACTATTCAGCATTAACCCAGACTTTCCCCACACAGCATTCATCAAAAAAGGTACGAGAAATCCACTCTACCGTATGCAACTAACTAACTACGTCCCACAGAAATGAAGAACAATATAAAGCAGAGGTTCGTATCATCACAACCACACGTCACTTTCTGAACCTCACTCAGAAAGAAACATTCAGCCTGAGATTCAAACAAAAGAATCCGATGGGATACAGACAAAATTAAAACATTACACAACTCATTTTGAATTTTTGTCAACTCAGCATTGCGAAGTTGATGTTTTATTGTTTTTTTTTACATTCTCGTGCCAAAGCTTTGAGAATATCAAATATTATTTTAGTTTAATAAGTTGTACAGTTGTAGTTATTTAAATATGTTTATTATGTCAATCGTCTCGTCACTAGCCATAAAACCAGAGCAATTGATTTCTTAACCTAACACTACAAGCTACCGTTGGAGACTCCATATTTTTGGGCATTTACAATAATTAATTTACACGCGAACACGAAGTATTAATATAACCTATTTGGCATAGATGATGATGACATGATGAGGAAGATATAAAACCAAGAAAGTGCCTTAGTTAGCAATTAAAATGTGTCAAAGGCAAAGAAAAACGAGCAGACTTAATTAAGTGCATCAAAAGGTTTCCTAATACTGCTCGCTGCTTTTGGTTCCCGTGCATTTTATATTTCATCTATGAAACTACACGGGAAGATTTTGATATTTATGTAAAGTAGTCAATAACGCGTAGGTTTGGAGAGTTCTTCACTGGGAGCGTCGATTACTGCTGTCTGTACTCGTGTAGCCAGTTGTAAAGTAACCCTCATGACGCCGCCCTCCTTGTTCATTACCACGTTGTTGATCACGATCGGATCGATCCCCCCTCCTGTCCTGACTGGCTGAGCCTGAACCAGAATTGTAACTGTTAGGCCCACTGCCACCATGCGACCGTCCTTGTTGAGACTGCTGATTGTTCCCTCCTGAAGAATAGCCGTATGAGGATGAATTTCGAGAGTACCTGTGAGACCACCAATAAATCAAACCATCAGACACCCCTCAAATCCATTTCTATTTAATTGTTTGGAATTCTCAGGCTTATAGTAATAATAAATAATAAATTATAATTCATAAATCCATCAATAAATACTCTAATATTTTTTTCGACGCATGTTTACTGCGGTCACGAATAACTGTGGCTTAGAAGTTGGAACTGAGAGAAAGTCCGAGCTTTAAGATGGCTTTAATATTTCCCCTTTGTTTGCATAAAAGCTAAACCTATCCAATAGACACTACCACCACTGTCTCGGATTTCAATGAGACTTTGACACCTTCTGCTTTCTCATATTGAATTACAAAATTTTCAAAGAAACCTGAACTCTCGCTTAAAGGGAGAGACCTTATTCGTTCCTCCGAAAGAATGCATACAAAATGACAGAAAAGCAATCAGAATGGAATCTGCAAATGACTCTTCAATTCTGTGTCAAGAATCGTATTCACTTTCGGAGGGTACACTTCACACTCATGCACGCTTCGAAAACTCATCAACACTCTTATCGAACAGAGGAAATCCCTAGAACAAACACTGCCAGCCCAACGTACACATAACTAGCGCAGCAATATATTAGTATATCTTCCACTACTTCTCTCTCTTCTCGTCATTAAGTATCAATCAGATAAGCTTACCCGCTTCCTCCTTGATTACGGTCGTATCCACCACCACCTCCTCCCCCGTAACCTCCTCCACCGCTTCTATTTCCTCCGTAGGAATTTCCTCCATATCCACCACGGGACATGTTTCCACCTCGTCCAGAGTTGTTCCAGGATCCTTCTCCACCTGAAATTTACAATTTCATTAATAGATTATTCAATAAAGCATATTTTTTTATTATCAGCATCAGAATACGAACTAGTTTCTATCAACCAATGCCCTACTTTATTCAGTTCATTCTTACAGAATAATAATAGCAATATAGAGATCACGCATCACATCAATTCCTTGTAACGTGGAGATAATAGTGTGCAGAATTAGAGTACAGTAGAGCTGGGAGATCAGAGTAGTTTCCACACAAACCCTTCCCTTTCATATGGCACTTCATCTTTCATGCTTTTCTGATCTGACAATAAACCCTGAGCAATTCAATTTAAAGCGTTTACTTTTACTTTGGAGGAAAGAACCCCTTTTAGAAAAACAAATGGTCAGTCAGGGAATCAGGAAACTTGGAGTGGAGCAGAAAGAGTTTTAACATCATCCTCATCCAAACTTATTGACAATGATATTCGCCTACAAAGTACAGATCCACCCTTTAGTATCGAAGCAAGCTCTAAAGAAACGAACCACCATCACCACCACCACTACTTTAGTACTTAGAGATGAAAGCATTTACGAGTATTCTGTATGTGAGCTCACGCGTTTAAAGACTTACACCTAATCGAGGATAATCTCTCTTGAGTATTCGACAGTTGTGTTGTTACCTTCACCCATCACTCTTCGTCAACCATTCACAATTCACGGTATTTTTAATTCTTTCTACTCTCCTATCATCACATACACGCTTTCAAGCATTTCTATTTCAAAATACCAAATGTCAAAGCACACGAAGGGTGGTGAATGAAGACTCAGAAGATGAGTTGGACTTGAAAACACAAAACACCTCAATTCCTATTTTGCACATGATCATATTTCTCATATTGTTATACTATCTTCGTGGAGGGTATGAAATTACTGTCCTTCCATGTTTTTGCAAAGTTCCATAGTAGGAGGTTGTCACACAAGTACACACAACAAACCTTTCCTGTCAAAACTCTCCCAGTTATGACAATGCATAGAATACGCCTATTAGGAATAACAATTCATTCAAGACCAATGATGCTGTGTGCTTCTTACATCCCCCGTAAACCACAACAATCAAGTTTACTAATCTCTCTGCATTGTTTACCCTTCGAACAGGTAGTATAAAAGGAGACTTTGGTGACCACCCACTTTAAATAAGCAGCCTTATTTTCTCACAACGATCAGCACTTCATTGTCACTCTAATACTGAGGTGTCAAACACCATACTTTGCCATCCAACACAGTTTACCTTACCTTCTTAATACCAAGTTAATGAGATTAGACACGGATTACCTTCATCCTCTAAGACTCTACTATAGTTGGTAGTCAGCCAGTCGTACTATATACTGTTTCTGCACGAACTTGTCTTTGAATCTATTCACAGCAAAGAATCGAATGGGATTTCTTTCAAAGGCGAGCTCCTCAGCATCTTTGAGACACCTCGCCAGGGTCTTATGCTATTGCCATTGTACTGTTTCTTATTACGTGCCTGCTTCCTTTAGTTCTATCAACTCATACGAAGTCTAATTTAAATCTCACTTTCTCCTTGTTCAATGAATTGCTGCTACTGTTTCAAATGACTAAAAAGAAGCTAGTAAGTATCAGCAGAGGAGAGAGCGAAAGATGAGATTGATGATGCATTATTCATTTAGCCAGGCGACAAGTACTCTCCATTAAATCTGCACACAAGAGAAAATGGTGTTAGCACAGCAATTCAAGTGAAAGAGACCGATTTTGTCTTCTTCGTCTTGTTTCACTTTCCCTCATTCTAAAACTTTCATTTCCATACGGTTTTCCTCACATAACCAGAAAATAAACGCTTGCTATGCAAAACAACTTTTACTTTGTAAACTTCGAAACCACCAAAATTTGCAATCCAATGATACTTCACACGACTCTTCAAAAAGTTTCTCTCTTCTCCAATATGCTAGCAATATACAGTACATGTTTTCAAACTACATCTCTCTAACATTCCACTTCGCAACTTTGCAATTAACTTTTATCCTACTTTCATGGGGACTGGAGGACTCTTTTCATCATTCATTCGCCATCATTAACATGTTCCCAAGAGAAAACTGTAGAACATCTCATAGTCTGTGTGGAGATCCTCAAGTACTATCGCAATCCCGTCATAGGCTATATTATTCACAAAAAGGTTTCTATTCTTTTCATGTGGGAAAGAAGTGTCAAGTCAAACCTCAGCTTTATTCATACAAATCTACGGGACAACCTTTCTTATAAGAAGTTCTACTGAAGTGAGTCAAATGAGACGTAAATCAATTATAATACTTTCTTCATCCATGTATAATATAAGCTCTTAAGAACTTGTTAAGTCAACTGTGGAAGAAGAAAAAGGGTGAAAGAATAATCGTGAGATGCTCGAAATGGCCTTTGCGTTGCATAGTCAAATGATAATTTCTTTTCTCGAATTTTACCTACGAGACCTCAATGAATAAGATCAAGCTGTGAATCTCTTGTTGTGACTTGTACAAGCAGAATGAGAACCAACAATGAGCCTCATGCTGATTTATTGATTATTCTTCATCTCAGCATTCCGCCTACTTGACACGAAGGGGAGTTTTATTTTTACCGAAGAGATGTACTCCTTTCTTTTGTAGACTTGTTTTTACACTCAATAAATTGTGAAATGATGGAGTCACCCTACTTACTTCCTGATAGTATGTATTTACGATAGATTGCATAATACATAATAAATTATTGTAAAAATGCGAATAGCTAGAAACCTCATCTTTTTCGAAATCATATTTGTATTTAAAAAATCTACTTCGGGGTTATTTTCAATTTTAAGACCATCAGACATTAGCAAAAAGATTCCAACTATAATGAAGTGCTATATAGTTCCATTCCGTCTTTTTACAATGCTCTCATTTACAATTCTATAAATCAATGAACTCCGATACTATCTTCTTATCACCCAATACCCAAAAGGGAGTAAAGGGACTCAATCTTCGTGTGAATAAGCTCTAAATCCTTGTCAAAACAATTATTTAGCTTGGCCTTTACAGCTTCATATGAGACGTCAAGATATTTAGATAACTTAGAATGCTTCTTTCAACAAAAATGTTGAATGAGGTTGTTCATCAGCTGAAATCAAGTCAAGCGAGGATCTATTTCACACAGGCTATTCCCTTTTCTCATAAAACTGCTCGAAGAAAGACATTCTTTCTTATATATTTCATCCTCAGTGTACCCTGAAAGACTTCTACAAACGCACGCACTTCACTTCATTCCAATAATACAAAAATATCTATTCCACCCGAATTCTCACTCATTTCGTTAATACATCACGAAAGATCTTGAGAAGATCTCTTCTAACCTCTTTTACACATTATTGTGAACACTCAATTGATGGCACAATAGGGAAGAAAGGAACCTCTTCTAAATTCCGTACTCATCAATAACATTCATCTTGACTCGTTGCCTCTAATGCAGAGTTCTCTGGGAATTTCGAAACTTTATCATTTTTTAATTGGGTGAACTGCAGTGGTCAAAAGATGCTTCATTCAATGTTTGGTTCTTTATCGACCCGTAATTTTAAGGATATTTTATCCTTGCGACTGTTATTAGTATTACTCGTTGCCCTCCAAATTCTCCGACGTGAAGTATATTCAGAGTAAATAAACGCTACACTACAAATACTATGAGAGGAAGAACAGAAGAAGCGTACATGGTCTGAAATTCCGAATTTTTAAATCGGGTTTTTTGTGCCTTAATCATCAAG
>JAQGAC010000219.1:0-33219 GCA_034696585.1 Isotomurus maculatus
TTCTAATGAATTTTGATTTTTTATAGGATCGTGGATGCAATAACGCCGAGGCCAAACATCAAGATTTGGAGGATCCTACCATTGTCGTCGAATGTATATTTGTGATTGTGAATGTGTAATGTACAATCCGTGTCATGATGTCTATTATGTCTATTCAATTATTGGAACTTTCGTTAGTCTTAGAAGTGTTTTAATCAATGCTGTTTAGTTTGCTTATTTGTATTAGGAGACAACATGCTAGCACGTTGTCTCCTAAAGGTCCTAAATTGTATTAATTACCGTATTTCCCTTGATTTTTTGTTTAATAAATACTTCAGTTTGTTTTTCTTATTGCATGTGTCTCATTATGTCTGCATGCAGCATACTAGGATCATCCTCCCCAAGGTACCCTGAGGTACGCTTGCTCAAAGAATTCTCAAGAATACTTGGTTGGTGAATACTGTGGAGCTCCATTTGTCGGTATACGATTGCATGCAACAACAGCATCCTCCATGAGGTATTCTTAAGCATTCCTTGAAGTCTGTACCTTTTAGTTCCAAAATGTCCAATTTCCGGATGAGTTTGGAATACCTTTGGTGACGTCACCAAGAATACTTTTTGAACTGTGCTTTTGTATGCTTTTGCTCGATATGGGGACTGCTACTAACTAGAATAGCTAGCTAGATCTATCTAGTCAACAAATTTACATAATGATTTTCAATAAAATCGAACCACCACCGTGTCCCTGAAATAATATTTCCAAATATTTATCGACCGAGGAGAAATGGGAATACGCTGACAGCAAGCTGCTTTGTCTTTTGCATAATTAATTCTGTTGAATATTCTAACCGCAAGGAGCCCACCCAGCTCTCCACTCAACTGATACAAAACATGTCGAATATCATAAATGCCGTCCTCCCCTCGTCTCTCACTTTTGAGTCCCCGTCATTCCTCTTCTGCACACGCGAATTGCCAATCGTCTCATTTATCATTTTTCCACAACCTCCAGATTTATTTAAATGAGGCTGGAAAATGTGGACTTATACTAAATCCGAGCCAATCGGTTTTAATCGTGATGTGTTCCATGTTGGATTCGGAAAGTACTAAGTCACAAATTTAAAGACATTAGAATTAGGTCACAGATTGATTAATTGAACTCTTTATTTACATATTGTTCGTCGTTTAGTACAACAATAGAATGACTGTGGTTGTGATGATCATCGACACAGAATAACATGCAGGCTCGTGCATTAGGATTCACTGTGAATTGAACTTCGTGAACATTGTCATTGCATAGTTTCAGGTCAGAAGCATATAATTGCATGCACAATTTTTTTCATGTGTTGGACGGGCAAAGATACACTGCTCTGTTACTGGGATAGGGACTATAGAGGAAAGGGGAAGAAATTAATAAATGGGACTACGTAAAGGCGAACGGAATAGATAAGGATATAAGCATTATCATTTTAGGGAAATCGACCAGGGACCTGCCTAAGCAAATTGCCAGACCTTTACAATTTTTAATTTAGTCAATCAGGATCATTAGAATTTTTGCTCTGAAAAGCTATTCCGAGAATAGATCCTCCAGTCTCTTGAGCCAAAGTACAAACTTAGCCTCAGAGCCAGGACGACTAACTGGACGAACCTTATCACAAGGTAATAAAAAATCCATAATTTAAGACGAAGCGAAAGAAATTGCATGATGTAGTAAAAAACTGCGGTTCACAATCAGTCTGTTATTTACGAAATTGAAATAAATCGATCCCCTGTAATTCGCGTAATTTGATGTATTCCGTGTTTACACAAACCACCTCGTTACGTCGCCACAAACATTATTTCTTCTTTTCCGGGTTTCTGCAAACTTATTCAGACTCTCCAGAGACATTCAATCCACTCACGTGAAACTAGAGGATCTCATGAATTTCCTATGCAACTTGAATGGAACTCACATTCCCATCGTTGGACTCGTAAGTCTCTCTCACACCATTTAACTTTCTCCAGGTTTTCTCCAGTCTTTACTTAATCCTTCACAGAGTGACCCTGACTACGAAATTCAACTCAAATCCGTTCTCCTCCCAAATGGAAGCGTCCAGTTTGTCAGTGGATATTCCTTCGAAATCCTCAACCTTCTCCAGTCCTCATTAAACTTTACGTAAATCCAGCATCACTCAATTATTCTCCAGCTCCCCTCCAAAGCTACACTAACAACTTCTCCAGGTATTCTCCAGTGGACGGCGAAGGATGGATCGACCGACTCCCCAACGGAAGTTGGACTGGAATCGGCCGACAAGTCGGTGAGGCCGTCCTGGCGATGAATCCTTCGTCGATGCTTCCCTACAAACTGGAGGCCTTCGACTTCCTCTTTCCTTCAGGAACGTGGGACATGCGAGTCGCGCTGCGTCAACCTCCGTCGCATTCCGCGCAGAACCTCGTCTCCTCCATCTTCAGCGTCTCCGTGTGGAGCTCCGCCCTCCTCACCTCCGTCGCCGCTCTCCTCCTCCTCAATTTCTCAGTGACAGGGGTGACGTTTCCGTCTGCGATGTTCGTGAAGAAAGGCTCTCCGTGCAGAGAACCACTCAACGTCAAGTAGGCAAACCTTCAAACCAAACGACCTTCACCTTCAACTTATTTCATTGCTGCTGCCTCCTCTTTTGCAGGCTGAGCGTCTTGAGGGAACGAGGATTCCTCCGCAGACTCTACACAAAATGGTACGTAGAAAGTCAGCCGAGGTGCGTCCGTCTCTTCTCCTCCAGCCGCCACCGACCTTTGACCTTCCCCGACGTCATCACCGCATTCTTCGCACTCTTCGCGGGCGCTGGAGGAAGCGCCGCGCTATTACTCGTCGAACTGCTTGCAGTTAAATATCATTCAAAACCTTCATTTACGTCTTAAAATTTACTTTATTCATTCATTCATCATGTTATTAGTTTTTAATTAGTCTAATTAGCTAAAAAGTTAGTTAATTAAGCTGGGTATAAATTTAATATACGTTGACAGTTGTAATTGCAAAGGCTCTACACAGTTATATGTTTTATTCCGGAAGCAGCCATTCGTTTGTAATGAAAACATTTCGTTTTTGAATTTCATTTTATTGAAAATGTTAATAACTAGAGTACTAAACACGAAAGAATAAATATGAGCATTTAAAAATCATGTGAGTGTTTGCTGATGTTCACGGAGGCATAAGAAACATTATTTAAAGGGAAAGTGTGGTGCTGAGATGCCCTCCACGGATGCACAACCTACTCAAAGCCGCAGGTGATGCTGGAGACGAAGGGAGTGAGGGACACCAGGAGAAGTTGGAGGAGGCTGAGATGTCTCCAGAGGAAGAATACCAACGATCCGTAGTTTCCAACGAGGCTGGCTATTTAAGAGCAGGGGTCTCAAATATTCGCGAACGCGTTTTTTTGTCAATTTTTGCCATTTGTGGGTAGGTAATTTTCGTGATTTTTGACCGTGTAACCTTTTTTACTTGGACTTTTATAAAAAATCGGCAAGTTTTGGAATAAAGCCGGGAAATGTTTCGTATTTTTCGGGATTTTGTCACAAAAAAAGGGATTTTTTTGCGTTTTCGAGTCATCGGGAAGATTCGAGACCCCTGGCTAAGAGAACCACCACATGGGTCATTGAAAGTCCGAACCTTGCAACAGATTCATTGAAACGGCACTGGAATACTTGGAACTTCCGATACTGCAGAACCCACCGCACAGTTCCATAAGTTATCTTCAGTTCCTGCCTAGACAAGAACTTGTGGGACTGACAACTTGTTGAGCAGGTTACCTCACCTATGGAGGCTGCGAACTGGAGAATACTTCTCCACCAGATTCCTCGACATTATCACAACCACATTTACCCAACAAATTTGCTACTAGCATAATTACTCTGAACGAAATCGATCCAGCGTTTCCCTGCAATTACATTACGAAACATTGATCGACTTAGGAGCAATGAGAGTAAGCAGAAAGCAAGCTGCTTTGCCTTTTGCATAGTTAATTGCTTGCCGAGGATTCTTATCGCCAAGATTCCTCCCACAGTGAAATTCAGTTGAACAAAACAGGTCGAATATTCCGATATACTTCCTCCTCTCTTTTGTCACTTTTATCTCCTCACCATTTATCTTCTGAATACGCGAATTGCCAGCCGTTTCATTTATTACTTTGAGTCTCCAGAAACCCATACTCCGAAGGTGGACTGAATTTGCTTTTTAATCTGAGCCACTAACTTCTAATCGTAATGTGTTCCAAATCGGATTTAAAAAAATATAGTGGAAGCCATCAACTCTACCACAAGTAATAATGTTAATCAACTGATGGAAATTGAGTTGAGGAAGAAGCGTGAGGAAAGAGAATGGCAAGTCGTGCGGTGGAAATGAGCGTGAAACTGAAGACTTTGAGGATTGTCGACCTCAGGACGACCTTGAAGGGACCCATTTTGACCCTCAGAGGAACAAAAGAACGTGAATAGGCTGCACAGACCTTCTTACAGAACCCTCGTGGGTCTCTCCAGCGTTTCCTGGAGCGACTGGAGACGCAGGAGGCTGAGAGCGAGTGAATGGAAGCCATCCAGGGATACACAACCAATTCGACGAAGCTGGTGACGTACGCGACGAAGGGAGCAAAAAGAGCCAATGGGAGTTGGAGGCCACTGCGGTGTCTCCAGTGAAAGAATCCCAACGACCCGTAGTTCCCAACAAGACTGGCCAACAGAACTTCCACGTGGTTCAACGGGAGTGCGAACCTTCCCACAGACTCGTTGAAACGAAACTGGAAAGCTTGAAACTTCCGGAACTGCAGCACCCACCGTTCTGTTCCATAAGTTGTTTCCACTTCCTTCCTGGAATTTAAAAAATAAGACCTAAGAACTCTGCTCCTGTGGATACTAAGCTGCTTTCTGCTCACTTGTAAAACCGCAGCTCCAACCGAAACTTGAAGAATGACGCGAATTCCAAGAAGTGGACGAAGGTGAAGGATGTCCACACGTAACAAGCCAAGGTGACCTCGACGAAGCCACACAAAAGAAGAACGACAAGTTGAGACTGAAATCGCAACGGAAGTGACATGAGGAGAAACTGCGACTGAAGAGGACTGGCGAAAAAGATGGCTGCAATAAACGGAGGGCTTATCACAGCGGCTGCTGCCAATACGAATAGGATGAGTTCCAAGAGACGCTCTTGTCTCCTCACTTCTTTCCTCCAGCCAACCTTCCTCCGAAGCTCCTCTGCAAAAGACCCACCCACAATTATCAGACTTCGTTCTGGGTAGCAACAGTTTACCTGAGACGATCTTCGAGTCTGCAACGAGGAGATTGAAGAACGCCACGAGATCCTCAGCCTGGAGAAGAAAGATCAACTGGAGAAACGCCTTGTGGGAAATCCCAATGAGCCAAAACACGTGAAGTTCCTTCTGGAGACTGGAGGTCGACTGGAAGTGGAGAACGAAGGTGGCTGCAAGGAAAACGCAGTGGCCCAAGCTGAGAATCAACACGCAGAAGAACTGGAGAATCTGAGTGACGGAGCCAAATGTGATTTTTTGTGTTGAAGAGTTCCAAACGAAGGGAACTCCTCTCACGGCGGTCAGGAGGCTTAGGACTGGAGAATATTTCTCCAGCAGGCTCCTCGACAACATCACAACCACATTTATTCAATTAATAAATATTTCTTGAAACATCTAATTAACTGCCTTCCTCCCTTAGCGAACTGCTACTAAATGAGCATAGAATATTTTATCCGGTAATTAACCTAATGATTTTCAAGAAAATAGAACAACCGTTTTCAATAATAAGAATATTGGGAAACGTTTACCAACCGAGGAAAAGTGGGAATAAGCAGCTTTGTCTTCTGCATAATTTATTATTGGTGGAGAATTCTAATCGCAAAGATTCCTCCCCAAATTCAATTCAATTGTGCACAACAGCTCGAATATTTTAAATGCTGTCCTCCTCTCTTCTGTCAGTTTTATCTCCTCATCATTCCTCTCCCTGCTAACCAATTTTCCCCATTCCTCCGAAACAAATGCAACGAAGCTTATGTGAATTTGACTGTTTAATCTGAACGAGTTATTTTTATCGTTATGTGTTCAAAATCGGTTGCAGAAAATATATTGTAAGCAACATTTTAAATCACAACCAGTTCCTACGTCCCACAACGCAACAGTCATTAAATTACTAATCCAAAAATAATCCCTAATCGACCACAGTTAATAAATTAAGTGATTATGTTAATCCACTGCCGCAAAGTGAATTCAGGACGAAGAGTGAGGGAAGAGAATTGCGAGTCTTGCGGTGGAGATGAGCGTGAAACTTAAGACTTTGAGGATTGTCGACCTCAGGACGACCTTGAAGGGACCCATTTTGACCCTCAGAGGAACAAAGGAGCGCGAGTAGGCTGCGCAGACGTTCTTAGGAAACCCTCGTGGATCTCTCCAGAGTGTCCTGGAGCGACTGGAGACGCTGGAAGTGGAGAGTGAGTGGATAGAAGCCATCCAGGGATACACAACCAATTCGACGAAGCTGGTGACGCACGCGACGAAGGGAGCGAAAAGAGCCATAGGGAGTTGGAGGCCACTGCGGCGTCTCCAATGAAAGAATCCCAACGACCCGTAGTTTCCAATGAGGCTGGCCAACAGAACTACCACGTGGTTCAAGGGAAGTGCGAACCTTCCCACAGACTCGTTGAAACGGTACTGGAACGCTTGGAACTTCCGGTACCGCAGGACCCATCGTGTAGTTCCATAGTTTATTTTCAGCCCCTCTCTGCACAAAAATTTAATTAATCACGCGACTTCTCACCTGTAGCAGCGCAGTTCTGTTCGAGCCTGGAAATAGAACGCCAATTCCATGAAAAGGACGAAGGTGAATGATGTCCAAACGTAACATGCCAAAGAGACCTTCAGGAATCCGCACAAAATAAGAGCGACAAGTTGAGACTGAAACCACAACGGAAGAGACCCGAAGAAGAACTGCGACTGAAGGGGACTGGCGAAAAACATGGCTGCGAAAAATGGTGGGCTTATCACAGCAGCTGCTGCCAATGCGAATAGGATGAGTTCCAAGAGACGCTCCTGTCTCCTCACTTCTTTCCTCCACGAAACCTTCCTCCGAAGTTCTTCTGCAGAAAATCAACCAAAAATTATCAGACTTTATAATGGGACGCATCCGTTTACCTGAGACGATCTTTGAGTCAGTGACGAGGATATTAAAGAACCCAACGAGTTCCTCAGCCTGGAGAAGAAAGGTCAACTGGAGAGACGCTTTTAGGGAATTCCCAACAAGCCACATCAGGTGACGTTCCTTCTGGAGACTGGAGATCGACTGAAATGTGAGGACAAAGGTGGCTGCAAGAAATAAGAAGTGACTCCAGCTGAAAATAAAAATGCAGAGATACTGGAGAACGTGAGGGACGGTCCCAAGTGTGAGTTTGTGTGTATACGAGTCCCACACAAAGGGAACGGCCCTTACAAAGGCCAGGAGGCGCAGGACTGGAGAATATTTCTCCAGCAGACTTCGAGACAACATTGCAATCGTGTTGGTTCTATGTATAAATTCTTCTCCTCAAATGTCCTGGACAGAATGCACAAAGTTAAACTAACTTAGCGAGTTTAAAGTAATTTGCCCGACTACTTAGCGTAACAACTTTCAATATAATTGAACAACCGTCTCCTTGAAGTTGTTTTGGAAAATGGGAAATGGGCAGACAAATTAACAGTCAGACGCTGCCTTTTGTATAATTGATTTGTTGAGGATTCTAATCGCCAGGATTCATCCCAGACTTCAATTCAATTGCAGAAAACAAGGCGAATATTTTAAATGTTATCAGCTCAACATTCTCGTCTTATGCGCCCGCTATTTCTCAACCGTTTCGCTTATTATTTTACCTCTCCATAACTCGTTTTTCCACATTCGTTCGAAACAATTCAAGAACAACTTTAATTGTGAATTTAGCATTTAATCGAAGCCAATTAATTTTAGTTGCAATATATTCCAAATCAGATTTGTCAAATAAGGTGGAAACCATCCCGTGAATCACCTCCAGTTCGTAACAACTCAACAGACATTTAAATACTAGTCAAAAATAATTTTAATTCCCCCCACAATTAATAAATTAAGTGATCACATTAATCGATTGACGAAAAGCGGGCTGCGGACGAGTGAGGGAAGAGAATAGCTAGTCGTGCGGTGGAGATGAGCGTGAAGCTTAAGACTCGTAGGATTGTTGACCTCAGTACAACCTTGAAGGGTCCTAGTTTGACCCTCAGAGGAACGAAGGAACGCGAATAGGCTGCACAGACATTTTTATGGAATCCTTGTGGGTTTCTCCAGAGTTTCCTGGAGCGACTTGAGACGCAGGATGAGAGCGAGTGAATCGAAGCCATCCAGGGATACACAACCATTTGGAAGAAGCTGAGGTAAAATGCGATTTCTGGAGCCAAAAGGGCCAATGGGAGTTGGAGGAGGCCGCGGTGTCTCCAGTGGAAGAATCCCAACGATCCGTAATTCCCAATGAGGCTGGCCAACAAAACTACCACGTGGTTCAAGGGTAGTGTGAACCTCCCCACAGATTCGTTGAAACGGTACTGAAACACTTGTAACTTCCGGTACTGCAGGACCCACCGTCTAGTTCCGTAACTTATTTCCAGTTCCTCCCTGGACAAAAACAGATGCAACTATGAGCATAATCCATCAAATGCGGCTATCTCACCTGTAAAAGTTCAGCTGTGTTCGACACTTGAAGAAGTAGGAGAACTCCAGGAAAATTACGAACGTGAATGAAGTCCACATATAAAAAGCCAAAGTCACTTCCACGACTGCGCACAGCAGAAGACCGATAACGTGAGACGACTGGAATCGCACCGGAAGCGACCCGAACAGAAACTGCGACTGGAGAGGATTGGCGAAAAAGATGGCCGCAAAAAACGGAAGGCTAATCACACCTGCACCCACAAATGCGAAGAGGATGATTTCCAAAAGACGCTCCTGTCGTCTAACTTCCTTCCTGGAGGAAACCTTCCTCAGGAATTCCTCTACAAAAAATCAACCAACAATCAGTCTGTCTACAAATTGGATCGTGATTGTCTACCTGAGACATTCTTCGAGTCAGTCACAAGAAGATTGAAGAAAGAAATTAGATCCTCCGCCTGAAGAAGAAAGGTCAACTGGAGGTTCGCCTTGAGGAAAGTCCCAAGCAGCCAAATCAGATGGATTTCCTTCTGCAGACTGGAAATAGAGTGGAAGTGAAATACGAAGGTGGTTGTGAGAAAAATCAAGTGACTCCAGTTGAGAATCAAAATGCAGAGGTACTGAAAAACTTGGGGAACGGAACCAAAAGCGATTTTGTGCGTGAAAGGATTCCAGGTGAAGGGAACTCCGCTTACGAAGGACAGGACAGCGAGAACTGGAGAATATTTCTCCAGCAGATTACGAGACAACATCACAACCACACATTTATTCAAAGAATAACGCCGTGTGGAATCCTGTCCTTAACTGTCCTTCAGAAAATCCGAAGAAATGTGGTTCTCCTATTTAAATGAACCTTCAGTATTTCATCAACTAAGTAAGACAATCGTTTCAAACGAATTAAAATTGGGAAAGTCTCCCTGTAATTAGATTGGGAAATTTCGATGGATAAATGGGAATGAACAGACCAAAAGGCAGTTTGCAAAATTAATTATTTGTTCAGGGTCTTATCTCAAAGATTCTGTCCAAATAAGCTCAATAATTCAATTGTACAAAACCAGTCAAATATCTCAAAGGTTGTCTTCTTCCGTTCTTCCCTCTTTCGATGGCTGCGTTCCAAGTGACCTCGGCTGACATTTATTGTCTCATGCTGCAGAATGGCGATCTGGAAATATTAATTGACTGCTTCAAGTTCTTCGAGATTCCATCTAGAATTTATTGTATGGAAAACCACGCCGTACTTCTTCAGCAGCTCCTTCATCAACTTGAATTTGTATCTTTCGCATACAAATCCAGCATCTCTCGCTTTGCAACTCGCAAGGAAATCTGCACACACTCTAGAGTCTCTGGAAAAACAACACGTAGAATTTCAAGAATCCTCAACAAGACTAGAATAATTTATGCATACCATTTTAATTAAGTTAATAAATTATTCTACCCCTTAATGTCGTTACTTGTTGGCTATTGATTAACTAACGAGGTGGTAAACAGATGTAGCTTTCTACCTTCTGGACATCTGGACAATTTACTTCTCTGTTGGTCGCTGGAACCAAGTCGGTTGGAAAGAGTGAATTTAGAATGTCGTGCAAGTTGTTTCCAGGAAGAGAGAGGAAGTTAAATGGGACGAGCAGGAAGTGGGGAGCTGTCGAGTATCACGACGAGGATTTATAAAATTCAGAAATTTCATCTCCAGGAGGAATTCATTTCAGAAATCCACTGCGACCAGTTGGAACTTTACAAAGTGGGAAGGAATGAGGAAAAATGGCTGTGGATGAAGTTAAGGCAGCTTGAGAAATCGAGAGCGTAGTCAGTTTTACATTGAAGTCATCAGGCCACCTGAAGTGAAAGAGAGTAAATCACGCTAAAAAAAGAAGGAAGCGTGCAAAGTTGTTGTCTATCGTTTCCACGGTTGCCAATCGTTTGTTGTCATTCTTGGAGGACTTCTTTCTGCTGCAGCTGCGAACTCTACCAAATTAATTCCACTTCGTTTAGTAAGCTCTTGTTGTAATCTGCAGCTGCAACACTGAAGGCACAGAAGATTTTCTTCGCTTTTTGCCTCGTCCTTTGGGTCTTGAGCGAAGACTGTTTCTGTGAAACCGCAAAAGAGACTCACAAAGAGTCGGTAAGTTCATGGGTGATGTGTGCTAAGTGGATGGTTATTGGGTGTCAAGTAGACGATTGTTTGGTAAAAAAGACCCCTCATTCTGCACTCGTATATGCGAAAAATTGGTTACAATTGTTTTATTGCATGATTCTAGTAGAAACTTATCCAAGTTTACAAACTCGGATTTGTGAAGTCTAAGGCTTGGCAGCCTGCATAGCTGCACCCAATATAATTAGGAAATTCCCCATGAAGCGTCCTTCACGAGGAACATCTGTAGCGTTATCGCTGGGCTCACCCCACCCACCAGCGTCGCTTCTCCCTGGATCGCCTGCAACAAAATAATTAAATTCAAAATTTAAGACAAACCTTAAATAGAAACAG
Source organism: Isotomurus maculatus (assembly GCA_034696585.1). Lineage (NCBI taxonomy): Eukaryota > Metazoa > Arthropoda > Collembola > Entomobryomorpha > Isotomidae > Isotomurus > Isotomurus maculatus. Next base: position 11,135 of record JAQGAC010000219.1, read on the forward strand.
CCGAAGGGGTTTTTGAATTAACGTTTGTATACTTCGGGCGACCACAGCCGCTGCCAGCACAGAAATCACCAACAAATACAGACAGATTCCCCCAAATGACTTCATGATTTCGGATTATTTTGAGTACTGCAAATATCTCAAATATTCGAAAATTTCAGACTGCTCGGAGTTCTGCTTGACTTCGGGCTGGTTCTCCTTTTTATTCCCGAATCCCGTATAATTAAAAAGTCATTAATAACTTTATGATCATGTTTTTTGTGTGCGTGACTTTGAATTAAATCGCTAATGTTTATTTGTTTTCACAAATAAAAATACCAATCTTCAAATCTTCAATTAATTTCGGGAATATTAGCTTAAGCGTTATCTCGGGGATTCCACAAGTGGATTTATCGCAGCAACAGCATTAAAAACCGATTAGGTGACAAGGTTAATTAGTCTTAAATGCGTTTGCCATAGGTTTTTACTGCCTCGGTGATATGAACCTAAAATCGAAGGCAAATATTCCTCAGATAAAGTTTTCACTAATATATAACTGAAGACTGGGGTTTCTATATTTGTTGAAAACAATTAAACAGTAGTGTATTCATCAAATTTAATGAACGCAAAAGCTCGTGGTCTTTTATAGTCAAGAGTATCATGACTTTCACTTAAGAATTCTCTTTCGATTTAATTCCGTAGCATTAGGACATAAATCTACCATCATTTTATCAAACAGTTTTCAGTATTTGGACAATTACTAAAAGCTTAAAAAATCAAGTGCGCTAATGTCCACGAAAAGCCGCCTGAGAGTTTCCTCTTGGGTCTTTGTGGCATTACTCCGTCTTCTGCTCCATTTCTTGTTGCTTAAAAGGATGCATTTTGGATTTTGTGGAAGTTGCTGGTTGTAAGATAGGAAGTTGGGATGAATGCCTTAATGAGGATGTTGCGGCGAGGTGAAGGAGGTGTGGAAGATTATGGAAATGCAGTGGTTGCATCTCCAGCAGCATTTCATGTGGGATAGTTTTCTTTTAAGTTGGAAGCTGTTACTTCACATAGTGGGGAGTCGCTGAAGAAGACTATGGAGATGAAATCCTCCGCCAGAAGAAGAAAGGTCAACTTCAAAAACGTTTTGTTCATCGACCCCAGCAGCCAAATTAAAAGGAACTCCCTTCTGGAGCAAGAATGAAAGAAGCGTCTGAAATTGCGAATTTTAAAATCTGGCTTTTTGTGCCTAAATCTTCAAGTTAAATCCTAGGTCACTGATTAATATCAACAATTCCGGGTACCGGGTATTGTGAAATCCCCAAAACCGGTTTTTTCGGTTTTATTCGGGAAGTATGCCATTTAGCACACCCAAACTTCAACTTGTTTAGTTTTGACTAGAAGAGAAAAGCAGATGTCATTACATGCTTAGGTCAAAATTTGAAATCCGAATTTAAAAAAAATAAACACCGGAAATTTTTTTCGGATTTCCCCGAATATAAAAAATTTCGAAATTCCGGGAAAAGTTCTATCCTACAAGTGGCCTTAAGCGTGCGCTAAAGTACAGGCAGCGCCACCCATGTGTCAAATCGGAGTGCGTGGTGGTAGATGGGGAAAAACTTCAGGCACAATGTTCTTTCCTCATTGATAAAAGAATTCAATTTCCTCAGTACAAGCCCTTCGTCAATAATTGATGCATAAGCTGTACTGACAAATTTCGAAAATGTTTGTAAACCACCGAGAATATCGACGTTTTATAATTGTCAGGGCAAGGAGAGACTACCAATGAGTACCAAGATCGCGGGATTTATGACTTTTGCGTCAAAATTGCATAGGTTAATTTCCAAAAATAAGGTAAATTCTTTTTACGTAAATGCATTGAACCTGATGCAGCATAGAAAAATCAAAGGGACATTTTTGAAATTTGTGGCGGATTTACACTCCAATGGGTTAAACTTTTCTGCCGCTGGGTGAGTCTCAATAGTCTCCATCACTTTAAAATGGGATATATATCTCCATTTAAGCCTTCAATTCACATTCAAATGACACATAACAACGTAGAATGGTAGTATTATTAAGTAAAAATACCAAAAACCACATTTCCAGACCCTCAACCACCAAAAATGATCTCCAGTACATGGTCCGTGCATATCCGGGGTCAAACGTGGGGGTAAAATTTTTTCCCTTCAAAATTACTGTTGGGACTTTTTAGTACAAAAGATTTTGAAATCTTGAAAAGTTGTTGCCTATCGTTTCCACGGTTGTCAATCGTTTGTTGTCATTCCTGGGAGAGCCTTCTTTCTGCTGCAGCTGCGAACTCTACCAAATTAGTTCCACTTCGTTAGTAAGCAGAAGATTTTCTTTGCTTTCTGCGTCGTCCTTTGCTTCCTGAGCGAAGACTGCAGCTGTCTTAACGCGAAAGAGACTCACAACAAATGGAGAAAGCTGTGGACGGACTTTAAAGCTACTTGGCAAACAGCTCCTGATGGCAAATGCACAGCGACATCCGCCCAAACGCTGAGTTTTAGGCACTTGCAGGACTTGTTTACTCGTAAGCAACAGGTTTCAGGAGTGATGAACTACGCGTTGCCCCGCCTCGCGTTCTACACGGAAGCCTTGAAGCCCCTCACAGAAGCGCCTTCTCCTGTGGGCATCACCGTGTGCAGTCCCGTAAGGATTTGCCTCGAGGGGATGTGCCTAAGCTGCGCAATAAACAGGGATTTGATATCAAAAGATCCGATTGTGAAGTCAGTTTGTCAGAATACCTACGAAAAGTCGCCAGCCAACGCAACACTGACGGAAGAGATGAAGAAAGAAATCGCGGGGATTTTGAAACCTCCAGCGGCGTCTCCAGGAGCGCTGACAGCGGATGAAGCGGACTTCTGGGACGAGACCAAAAGGGAGGGGAGTGTGGCGGAGAAGGGGGGAGACGATTGCAACGCGTCGCCGCAGTTTTCCTTGTCGATGAAGTACCTCCGGAGGATGTTCGAACGAGTCCTGAAGTCGCGATGGGAGTTGGAGGCGCATGCGCAGTTCTACGCGGAGAAGCTGAAGTGGCTGAAAGGAGCGGACAAGGAAACTGTGGCTTGTGGGAAAGGAGGCTACCTAAACTACGGAATGGTTTGTGGCCTGGACGGAGTCTGTTAGAATTGTTACACCGCTAGATCCGACGAAATCTTCGAAGCTGCTTGTGAGAATCCCTTGGAATCGGCTGAGGATTGGGACAACGCAAATTTGCCACCGAAGCCACAGCCAACGACGTACGCAAGTCCCCAAGAAGCGTTGCGGATTTGGGTCGACGCGTTTATGAGCGTGAAGGAACGTTCTGTGGACAGGAACAGCGCGGAAAAGACTTGCATTGCGTCTGTGGAACAGACGCTCAGTTGGGCGTACCTTTTGGAGCTGGTGGGGCATCACTCGAACGCGGGAGTTCTCCAGTGGGCGTGGCCACGGATCGGCTTCTTCGAGCCGAAGCTGGAGGAAGTCGTGAAGGCGCCAAACAACATTTACTGCGACTGGAAGTTGGGCGATGAGGCCAGGTTTCTCTGTGTCGACGGGAAATGCAGAAGCTGCTCGGAATCAACCGAAGATTTCCACGAGTTGCTCACACAGCGATGCAAAGGTGAACACGAAAAGCCGCCTGAGAGTGAGAATCCTCCGCGGAGGAAGGAGGTGGAGGGAATGCAGCTGAATGTGGAGATGGAGGAGTCGACGGGAAAGTTGACGTTGGAGGAAGCGTTGGGCTGGAAAGTGACGTTGGGGAAGACGGCAGTTAAGAAGCGAATGGAGGAGTGTGACGTGCCTCCGAAGTTGACGTTGAGTGAGAAGTTTCTTGTGGGTGGGTTGACGAGGGTGAAGGACGAAGGAGAGAAGAGGGGGTGGCGTTGGAGGACGGAGGAGGAGGTGACGGAGGAGGTGGACAATACTGGGAGAAGTTGTGGTGGCTGAAGGACGTTAATAAGACGCGGGAGTTTTGTGGAAACAAACTCGTTTGTGGAATGGACAAGCGCTGCATTCCCTGCAAAATGGCAGTGACGATGCGGATTGAGAATGAGGAGGAATTGAAGTTGAAGCCTCTGAAGGAAGCTTGTGAGGAGGAGGTGGAGTTTGCGGAGGAGGAGGAGGAGGAAGGAATGCAGCCAGCAACTGAGATGACAACAGAGACGAGTGGGGGTGGTGCGAGAAGAGGCGGAAAGTGGGGGGCTGTGATGGCTTTCATTGTAGCCATTCTGGGTTGACTTCTATCTTTAATTGGCTTTCTTAATTAACTGTAGCCGGTGAAGTTCTAAATTGTGAGTGGAATAAGAGAAACATTAGAATGCAAACTTGTCTTTCATTCCCGTTTTCTTGTTCATTAGTGCGTCTTCTGCTCCACAGAGACTCAATTAGGCTAGAGCGTTAGAAAGAATGGGTTTAGATTGTTTGGAATGTGATGGATGTTTCCTGGAAGAGAGGGAAACCGAAGATTTTGCATTGAAGCAAGCAGGTGACGAGAATAGCGACATAATTAAGATAGATGTAACGCTTGTTTTCTCAATACTTCACATCCTGATTTATATTTTTTTGAAAAATTAAGTTGGTGTTTCCCTGACTGTAGCTGCAGTGGTAGGGACGGTCGCACGAATGACACGTGTCGTCAAAGCTAGATTTAAAATAAATGTTGTACTTTGAGTTGTACTTAAAATAAATATTCAAACGAAATCAAGTAGAATGCAACCTAATTATCGTGTTTCTAGTTCCAAAAGATTTCCAGAAAGAGCGCAACACCATAATTAGGATGAGCGCTAGCTAACTTGGCTGAGCCCATACGCAAAACTTGACCATTCCCATCTGCGACTTCCACTTGAAGTAAATCTATTTGCTGCAAAATTACATCAAAATAAACAAAAACCATAATAAATCATATTATATAATATAACTTACATCTTCTCCTGGGAAAGTGTGGCCGCTGCTGCATCCACTCTTCTTTGTACAGCTGCAGAGAATTCCGACGAGCACACGGTATTAATGACTTTGACGCCTGAAATATACGTTTTTGGAAGAATAAACGAAAAGTATCTGTATTACTAATAGGCTTCATCACAGTGTTGATATAATTTTAGGAAAAATGACGGCATAAACACACGATTTATTCGTGCTCAAACATGTAATATCCACAGTTATGTAGTTAAGCGAAGACATGCAATCTCGAATTGAAAGAATTGTGTAATTTTTACTCGCATTTACTTCAACTACATTTACCTGAGGAATAACTGGGCAATAATGCAGTTTGATTTCGAAATAAAATTGGTTTGCAGTCGCAAATAGAAAGAATTGTTTAATTACTAAACACGATTGCTGTTAAAAAATTGACGTGAGGAATAACTGAGCAATAATGCAGTTTGAATAATTGGTTGGCAATTTTCATGGGTGCTTAATCGATAAGTTCATGGGAAATGTGTGCTAAATGGATGGTTATTTGGTGTCAAGTAGACGGTTGTTGGGTGATGGGTGCTAGATAGTCGCTTCTTGAGTGCCAAGTGGATGGTTTGAGAGTGATGGTACCAAAAAAACGCAAATAGGGTGGTAAAAAGAGGACCCCCTCATTCTGCAATCGTATGTCCGAAAAATTGGTTACAATTGTTTTATTGCATGATTCTAGTAGAAACTTATCCAATTTTACAATTTCGGATTTGTGAATTCTAAGGTTTGGCAGCGTGCATAGCAGCAGCCATCTGAATTAACCAATAAAACAGGGAGATTCCTTCACGAGGAACACCTGTAGCGTTATCGCTGGTCCCACTCCACCCACCAGCGTCGCTTCTCGCTGGAGCGCCTGTGACAAAATAATTAAAATCCAAATTTAAGATGAACCTTAAATAGAAACAGCCAAAGGGGTTTTTGAATTAACGTTATTATACTTCGGGTGACCACAGCCGCTGCCAGCATGGAAATCACCAACAAATACAGGCAGATTCCCCCAAATGACTTCATGATTTCGGATTGTTGAGGGTACTGCAAATATCTCAACTATTCAAAAATTTCAGACTGCTCATTTGAAATGTTTATTTTTATTTACAAATAAAAATTCCAGCCTTCAATTAATTTCGGGAATAATAGCTTAAGCTTAAGGAATCTCGGGGATTCCTCAAGTGGATTTATCGCAGCAGCAGCATTAAAAACCGATTAGGTGACAATGTTCAGTCTTAAATGCGTTTGCAATAGGTTTTTATTGCCTCCGAAATAAGAACCTAAAATCGAAGGCAAATATTCCTCAGATAAAGTTTTCACTAATATATAACTAAAGACTGGGGTTTCCTTATTTGTTGAAAACAATAAACAGTAGCGTATTCATCAAATTTAATGAACGCAAAAGCTCGTGGTCGTTTATAGTCAAGAGTATCATGAGTTTCACTTAAGACATCTCTTTCGATTTAAATCCGTAGCATTAGGACATAAATTTACCGTCATTTTATGAAACGGTTTTGTTCGTTTTTGCACAATTACTAAAAGCTTAAAAAATCAAGTGCGCTAATGTCAACGAAAAGCCGCCTGTGTTTGAGTGTTTCCTCTTGGGTCTTAGTGCCATGTGGCATTACTCCGTCTTCTGCTCCACTTCTTGTTGCTTAAAAGGATGCATTTTGGATTTTGTGGAAGTTGCTGGTTGTAAGAGAGGAAGTAGGGGTGAATGCCTTAATGAGGATTTAATCGTGTAACAATTATTTTCACTACCAGGAGACAAGTCTAACCTCTAACCAACTGAAGCATACCACCCGAAACATGTTTATTCTTACTAAGGCTATAGTCAAATCGCCCAGCAGGCACCTTTGCCGTACTGCCTCTTTGCAGAGGTATCACCGAGCCATAAAGGACTTAGCTAAGTTTCCCTGGCTGAGGGATCGAACTGCAGACCTTCGGCGTGCGATACCTTAAGTCTGCAGTCCAAGCCACTTAACCATCATGGCTTAGCTTAAATAAAAGTTGTCTTTTAAGTAGGAAGATGTTACTTCACATAGTGGGGAGTCGATGAAGAAGACTATGGAGATGAAATTCTCCACCAGAAGAAGAAAGGTCAGCTAGAGAAACGTTTTGTTCATCGACCTGAGCAGCCAAATCAGGTGGACTTCCTTCAGAAGCAAAAATGAAAACTTCACTCCATCCTCCATTTTAGCCTTTTTCATTCAAATGCAGTCCGCCACAGTACCAAGGTTTTTTACTCTTGTCGTCGTGGCAGCGCTTATAAAGAAGAACGACGAAAACCGTCTAGTAACCTTGCTACAGTACCTGACCTGATGTCTTCGTTGTAAAAATGGCTGAACCCCGAATTTCTTCCGTTTCAACAACTTTATCCACAGCTATTCTTCCTCCTTCCTTCCCACATGGAACGCGATATCGGCCTCCAAGTCTTCACACAATTTTGATCCTCTGCAACTCCACAATCCTCATCCTTCTTCTGTTGCAACGAAAAACTTAGACTACATCCCAAGTTACTTTCAACAGTAAAGACGATGGAAGTTTAAGGTCAGCTGCAGACATCGTTTCGTCAACTTCGTAGGCAGCTGAGAAACACTCGAAGAGTCAGCAGGAAAAACTCCGCCAGTAGCATCCGTTGAATTCATCTGGAGTAACTAGCGAAGTTGGAAGTAAAAAGGCGCGAAAGAAAGATTGATTCTATGGAGGGGGAAATGGCTCAAAACCCACTTCCACTTTCCCTCTCTACCACAGTGTAGTAACTGCTTGCTACCTATACCACACTGCTTCCTTCCTACACAACACTGCTTTCTACACATACCACACTGCTTTCTACCTATACCACACTTCTTTCTAACTATTCCTGCTGCTTCTTACCTATACCACCCTGCTTTCGACCAATAGTATGCTGCTTCCTACCATGCTGCTTCCTTCCTTTACCACACTGTTACTTTCCTTCGACACATGCTTAAACTTTGTAATTAAATATCAATCGAATGATAAATGGATGCTGATTATTTCCATCGAATTGCATGTAAGGGAAGTGTGAAAAATCAAAAGTAATTCTAAATTCTGGACTGTGTGCTGTGCATAACGATAAGCACATGTGGACTTCGATCTTATTTTCAACGTAATGCACTATTGGCATAGTCACCACGTTACGAACATTATTTTGGTGTAATTTTTCACATTTAGATATTTCAAATCTACTGACTCTCAAAATTAGCTCACGTTAATAACGCGGACATCACCAGAACCTTAATCTCTTTCCCTGTCCGACTACACTTTCCCGGAATAAATAAGACTGAGATATCAGGAGCTATTAGGCTCCCTTACTGTGTGACCATTGCCAGATTCCTGTTTTTTTAGGTTGCACAAAAATACATCAATCAAATCAGACACAAAGCGGTCCACCAATGTGTAAGCTACAAAAATGTAGAATGTGTGTTACTTGTAGTTTGTAGAATGCATGCTACTTGTAGTTTGTAGAATGCATGCTACTTGTAGTTTTTAGAATGCATGCTACTTGTAGTTTGTAGAATGCATGCTACTTGTAGTTTGTAGAATGCATGCTACTTGTAGTTTGTAGAATGCATGCTACTTGTGGTAAACGAAAACACAATTAATGCTCAATGAAAATCAGAAACCAATCGAAAAGAGACGACCTATATGCATATAATAAGAAATGCCATTAATCTTACAGTTTTGTCCTGCCAAAAATAATTTTTTTAAATCGAACCAAATTTGAAACCGTGTAAAATGATAAAACAACGATTACTGCTGTTGAATGTATCTATCAAGACAAGATTTTGCTTCGAACAGATGAGTCTCCACTTGATGCAGTCTTTGTTCAACCTTGAGCTGATATTGAGACTGACGCATTTCCTAGCAATTGAACTTCTGACCGATCCTTAACGTATTACCCAGGTTCTTGATCGTCAGAAATGACGAATACGTCTCAACATACTGCTTGTAAGACTTCTGAAAGTTTGCTTCCCGATGTTTGTGTACCATGTACGACTGAGCTCAATGCACCATACTTCAATCTTGAGGGCTTTTTCCTTTATGTCGTTGACAGTCAGGAGTTAATCCGGGGAGAAACGAGTTGCATTTGCTTGTTCCAAACCACATCTCGAACTTTGATTAGATCCCTCAAGAGTTTTCTGCGGCGTTTTCTTCCTCCGTCAATTTCTATGCAAAATGTTTCCAGTAAAAATACTTATTTCCAAGGATTATGAAACAGAGACTGAGCAGCAAGCAGTATTTTAAGCTACATGCACTGCGAAAAATGACAATGCATTTGACTCAAGAAAGAAAACATCTGCAAAATACACCACTGTGCACTGCACTTACCTGTTTGGCTCGCACAGCGTCTTGGATCCACCTTCGAAGGAATGATGGTTTGTTACAGAGACGGTGTCCAATCTGTCCCCCTGGGTCCTAACAAAGTTGTACTGGTCAGTTAACTGCTGAAGCATCTGATTCTATTAAAATTGTACAACATTGTAATAATTAGATACGAGTCACCTGTTCGATGTCTTTCCCCTTCAAAACCTTCAAATTACATCTAATTTAATTAAATTAAAACACAGCTGGACATTGTGGGCCATGTCTTGGCTTTCAAGATTAGCATCCCGTTTAGCCCAGCGGGTTCTGTTAATCTCTGCTTTCCTGGCCAGATTCTCAGCAAAGTACTGATGGTGTGTTGCTTTTCGGGTGTGCAGAGTGTCCTGAGACGACTCAAGGGACACTGCCAGGACTGGGGCAGCGTGTTTCTACATTTGAAACAACCGTTTAAGGGATGGTCGGCAGACTTGATTGAAAGTTTCTGTCGTAAAGAAAACCTCCTAGCAATTATCAAAATGATAAATGTTTGGTTTTATATTCTGCAATTGAATATATGAGAATTACTAATTCAAATTTCTCCTGATGGAGTCTCTCTTCTCACAAACACAGTTCACACATCTCATTAGTTAAATCCCGAAATGGCGTGCAGGTTCAGTCGGAAAGGGGCCAGAGCAGCGAGATCTCGCATGGGTTTTATCAGCTAACAAAGGGCAAGAAAACTAGACAAGAAGATCTAAGATTAGCTGTTATCCGTAACCGAAATTACGATAATGGAGCGCCGCTTGCAAATAGCGCTTCAGAGCATTGAAGAAGCTCAACGGATGTTCCAGCAGCAACAGCAGCAAAATCAGCAGTTAGGCGATTCCAGTTACTTTAGGAGGGCTTTTGCAATAATATGTAAGACTTAAGTTCCTTGTGTGGATATCTACTAACTACAATAATGAATCACCAGGAATGCCATCATTTTCGGCAGAGATTTCTGCTTCTTCATCTGATGGAGCTGCTGCTGTGGCTCAGACTAGCAGCACTTCTACAATGTCTGGAAATTACATTCTTAAACGACATCGAAACTCGCCTGTGAACACCCACTCACTCAGGTATTACTATAAACCTAAAAAAAGAATGGGCAGCAGATAACCAATAGCCAAGAGTCCCTGTTAGCATTTCATTTTCAAGATCGCTGGGATTTCGTCAAATAGGAACAAGTAGAAAAGTTTAGAGATAATTTTTTTCGCCAAGCATAATTGCAACGTATAGAGCCTTTGACTTAAGCAACTGCTGCCGATAAGTGACCAGTTTCCTATCACCTCTAAGTCAGTTCTCAAGAGCGTTCCCGGAATAATATACATTCGCAAAGCAGTTCAGATATTGACAAGTAGAGTCTTGAGTGACAAGATCTTGTGAAAGTTACAAATTTTAAATGTTTTCAAATTCCATTGGTCATTTTTAGAACCCTGACGAAGATCAAGATTTGTCAGATAACGAATCTAGCCATTCGAATATTTTTATACCAACATCAGCAACTGGAACTATCGACTTCACAAACTCAGAAGTTTTGCTTCCTGCTAAGTCTGAATCAATCAGTTCAGCACTTAACGCTTTTGCGTTGTCCTCCCGTCCTGACCGTAAGGCGAACAATCTGGAAGTTAATGGTAAAATCACAGTCTAATTAAGTTCTACAAATATTATATTATATTAGAATTATATATATATTATATTAGCAAGCATTGGGAGTGTATGGTCCTCCTCCGAAAGCCCCACCCACTCCAGCAGCCACTCCCCCTTTCGCAACCACTCCCCATCCGGCACTCACTCCAGTTCCAGCAACTCCTGCTCTTGCAACCACTGCTCATCTGGCTGCACCACCGCCACCAGCTACAATACTTCACTGCACTTCCCCCACCAACAACAGGCACTTCTCCGGCTGCACCACCACTGTCGGCAACCGCTAGTCCTCCGGATGCCCCTCAGCAACCGCTTCTCTTCCGGCTTCACCTCCCCCAACAGCAGCGGTTACTTCACCTCCTGGTGCCATTAAAGCCTCCTTGAGTTTCCTCCTCTGCTTCCGCTGGGCTCCACTGAACGGCTTCTTCTTCCCTCTAATTCACATTTATGTAGTATTTCTATATTATTTAGTATTTCTTTTCCACTTAATCCCCAAAATGGCAAATAAAATCCACGTGTCGCGGTCGAACTTAGGAGTTCGACCCAAATCAATATTTTGTTCCATCACAGTGTAAAATATATTTGGTATCCGACGTGCAAAGGTCAGATGGTTGTGTGACGAACGAAGTCTTTCCTCATTGATGGATCATCGTCCATCGTCATCCATGAGGAATGCTTCTGCTAAGACCTTTCGAACTGTACGCTTATAGTGCAAGGTACAGAACACGAAAAGAAGGTCACTATTTATGGCTCGTGGAAGCACCATAAAGAACGGATCACAAGCGTGATTCGTCAGATGAAGGTATGGGAAGTTAAACGGGAGTGGCTGAGGTGTTTCTGGTTTGTCACGACTGTGAATTCGCATGTGACTAATAATTATTGATATTTTATAAGGCCAGTGTGTATATTTTGGTATATTTGGAGGAAAGGCTGGGTTTAAAACATTACCCACCGTTGCCGATAAGGGTGACAAATTCTTCCTTCGTGCGAGTGGAAGAAAACCATAAAGGGTTTATGCGGTTGGATCGAAAGCGACCACTTGTGCCACGTACAATGCGAGACTTGCATAAGTACGGGGTTTAAATATTTATTGTAGTCATAAGTAATAACTCTAATAATAATAATAACACCTAATGCTTTAACAGTGGCAGACTGGTCAGCGGGAAGGATGACCAAGGGGTGCCCTGGCTCAGGGCAGACCTTCTCCGCTCTAGCAAGTATGTACATTTTCAGTCGAGGAAAGTTGTGAAACTTCACTTCGAAACTGCGAATTGCACTTCAGCCTCCAATTCAAATGACAAATCGCATATGGGACGGACGGAGACTGCTGAATTTTATGACAGAGTGAAGTCATTGGACATTCACTTAGATTATGACTGTAGTGGCGGCCAAAAAGACTGCTTTTACCTCAACGTAAGCGTGAGGAAAGTTGTCAGGACATTTGATTACAGTTCTTGCAGTACTAACAAGAAAAACGTCGCAGGCAAGAAGCATACGGTAGGATTGAGGACTCCGAAGATTGTTTCTCTGGAGTTCTCTCTCCATCGAGAAGAAAGAATCCTACTTTTGCATCTTGTCCGGGATGCAGGAAGGATATGGTAATGTTATCTTGCCATAATCCGCCAACACGATGAATGGGACTAAACAGAGAAAAAAAGATGATGAGAGAATTGTTTGTGTCCTTGCATGGGTTGTATTAGCATTTTCGAATGGGACTTTGAGTCTCTTTTGTATTGACCCCATCGAAAAGTGATCCCCCAGATTACGACAATGTTAAATATTAACCACCAAAAATACCGTCGCACAGTTTAATAAAATTAATCAATTTTAATATATAAATCTGTCTGAATAACTACGTAGCAAAAAAATATATCATCCCTGATTCCAATGTTTCTTCGCTATCGCCAACCTGCAGCATGGTTTTTACACAATGAAAGACCATTTCAGTTACTAAAACGGTGTAGCAAAACTGGAAATCTTTTGCAGAACAAAAAACAAAATGTCTTCCTACATAATCTAAACACCAATCCGTCCTACCGGAGTTTGGATTTCTGTTTGTGACACTAATAAGGACGAAAACAAAAAGATGCATTTTAAAGGAAATTGTAATAATCTGAGATTTTGACAACTTTATTAACTACTCCTGTAGCAACTTTAACAAAGGTCCAAAGAAAAAATTGAGGTTATGAATAATGAATAATATGGTTATTAAGACCCGAGTGTAGTTAATCCTAGCTTGTCAACAGGTCTAGTCTGATGTCACAAAAGAGTAAATAGAAGATGCCATTAAAGTCCGTCCGGGTGGGTGGACTTCCCCGTAGCAGTTTGGGGGACTGGGGAGGTGCAGCAGCGGTCACGCGTGGTGAAGGCGCTGAGCTATAGCGCTATAGCACGCGAGCTAGCAGGAGCTAGGCGTCTGCTCCACACGATGTTGGTGGTGGAATAATATATTAGTGATTATAATTCAGCCAACGTAAATGCAATCTGGAATTAATAACCAATACCTTCAATAAAAGAGTCGTCTCCTGAACCACCAGCTGCTACACCTTTGTTGGAAGTTCTATCATCCCAGACGACAATTGATGATCCCTGTTTGTCCCTACTTGCTGGAACGGTCACAGGAATATCCTTTGAAGAGCAGATTTTTTCTTCATTCTTGTTTTGGAGAAACAAAGACACTTCCAGATGGTTGAGGTAGGGGTGCCGTGAAGCTACACACAGCACAGCCCCACCGTATATTTCAGCCCACGAGCACTTGTGTTCCAAACACTTAACGCAATCTGTTAACGTCTGGCATGACGTCATTCTATTAAATTACTTTAAAGTTAAACTGCCTCGAGTGTAAAACACACACCTCCCGCCGAGCAACAACCATCCTCCTCCCGCCGAGCAACAACCACACACTCATGACTTAAATGTTATCATGATAGGAATTCTGAGTCCAAACAAAGTGGAAACAAAGGAACGGTCCTGCGGATAGCGTGGAAGAAGTATATTTAATGACGAGAAAAAGAGAGGTTACAAATAGAGTACACCTCGATTCATGTAATTTGACAGACCAAGACTCAATCATCTTCTCCAACTTTATTTTTAGTATCGTCTCGTTAAATTGGGTCTTTAAAATGAAGCAATTGTTTTTGTTATACTTTTGTTGGTCCACCCAATATATTGTAATTAGAGAACTGTGCTTGTGCACTGTGCTTTTGTTGAGTGTAAGGAATGTCATATCACGCCGCAGTGTGCATTTGTAGTTGATTTTGCAGAAAATGGATTTTTTGCACACGGCGACGAGGTCGAAAATGCCCAAGTTTCATTAATTGTGACTCATTTATCTCAATGCAAAGGTAAGGAGTGTTATTTACTGTAGGTCTATACATCTTTAACTACTAATTGCAGATACGGAAAAGCATACTACATGCTCTACCGAATTTCCAGCCATTAATCATCCTTGGATAACCGCAGGTGAGGACACTGCAACAATGAAAGTGCTTAATATTGGGGACGCTCCAAAAATGCATGTGCCGATAAAAGGTAATATTGTTACACAACAAAACAACTATCCTATTGGTTTATGCCGGGCGATTCATTAATTTGATATTTATTTACTACTATTTGAGCAATTATGGAGGAGCAGACGACTGAAAAGATGGCGATAGCTGAGGAGAATTCTCACAAAGCTCATGATAATCCTGGGGACTCAGTTGTGAATCGTCAACAGGTGAGTACATCAACTTCTAAAATTCCTTAAGTGCCTGATGTATGGAACGCTCCTAAAATGCATGTGCCGATAACAGGTAATAGCTGTTACACAATAAGAGATTTCTGTTCTTGGTTCATGCGAGACGATTTATTAATTTGAACTATTTAAGATATTATGGAGGAGCAGACGACTGAAAGGATGGCAAAAGCTGAGGAGAAACATGCAAAAGCTCATGAAAATCCTTCCACATCAGTTGGGATTCCTGGAAAGAAATTACCGATCTCGCTCGCTCGCTGCCCGAAGGAAACTTTGGATGAAAAAATCGAAAACAACATGTGTCGATCAATTGAACTCCATTGTATGAAGAAGTCCAAGTCGTCTGGAAATAGACTTGGGCTTCCAAGGAGATACAATCATTGGGCCGGAAAAAATCCAATAATTGCGCATCCAGTTCGTTGCAAACTACTGCGAAATCTTCGTAACACTTGCCAAAGGTGTAACTTTTATTAATATTTAATTCAGAAATGGACACAAATTAAATGTTAAAGTAAGATACGGTTTTTTTTAATGACACCAATTAATTGTTTATTATTAAACAGTGTTAAGTGAATAACAGTAAGTAAAAGATGACGTGATGTGCAGCTGAAATAGGTCCACCTGCAACGAGAATAATACACATTAACTAATTGTAAATAATTAATGTAAAGAATCAAGTGTGCCAAAACTATAAATAATATTCTGACCTTGCATGGTGGGTTTAGAAACCAACTTTTTTGTACCGGGTTGTCCTGCGAGTGTCATCATTGCTGAATTCAATACCTCCATCACCGGCGTAATATATCCTGACGGAAGAATTTTCAGAAGAAGTGATTCCTTCAAGTATTCATGGCCTAGATCGTGTCCCTCTTTGATCTTGGACATGACTTCAATCAGGCCCTTCGAAAAGTACTCCTGTCTCTTATTTATTTGTTGTATTAAATCATCGATTCTCTCCTCTTTCTCGAACAATGTTTCCTCTATTTTTTTCATTGTTCGCAAGAGCTTCTTTTTTTTTTTTCTTCGTTCGGTATGCAATAAACTGTCAGCATCGAAAATGGACTCGGCTTTTTTAAAAAGTTGAGAATTGTTCATCTTGGCACTGAGAAAGGCAATGTTTGGACTGAGAGGATCCATGAAATGTCCCTGCTCATTTTTATATCACAGAAAACGGAGTTTTACTGCATTAAGCAGCCACAAGGGAAGAATAACAAAGGGAAGTGGGACAGTATGACAAACAACTACCCTACGACCTTTGGGTTGAGTACGCTTAACTACTTATTGCAAAAACAAGGATTTATGATCAAGATACACATTTTGTTTTTTTTAACGATTAAAGGATACATTTGAATTCAGCATTTCGACCTTTTCCCTGCACAAGTTCCCCAAATTTGGACTGCAGGATTTAAAATAAATATAAAAGGGACTGATGCACGTTGGCTACTACTGTCGGTTCTTTATGTTTCATCCACGCACACATCAATAAATAGAATGTTTAGGCAACGGATTTAAGAATAATTAAATAGAAGCAGCTGCATGCGTCTGGACCTTTAGAACTTATTTTCAAATATGTTATATATTGTTTGTTTTTTGGATTTAAAGTATGGACAGATGGATGTTGCTTTCGGACTACATTCTTACATCCTCACAAGAACCTGGAAGGTTTTAGTATGCATCAACGGACATTAATAGACCTAACCTAACCTGACCAACCACACAAGACTACACATAATTCAATTCAAAAAATTAATGTGAGACTACCTTCGCTAACTACACCAGACTTTAACAAAAAAGCAAAATAGACAAATAAGGAGACAACTGATTTAATTCTGTCTGAAGAGGAGCTTTCTGTGTCAGACTTCACATCTTTACACACACCTCCACTTTTAACCCCATCAAAGCTTAATATGGGATTACTTGGTCCAATCACACAAGTCTCTAGCAAAAATGAGAAATAGAAGAAGAAGCAAAAATCTGATTTAATTCTCAAGAGAAGCTTTTTGTGACAGACTACAGATGTTTACACACACCAGCACATATAATTCAGTTCAAAATTCAATCTGGGACTAAATTGACAAACCGAACAATACAACTTAACATAATTCACTTCAAAAATAAGTATCAGACTACATTCGCTAACTACCCCAGACTTCTGATTTAATGCTGTCTGAAGAGTAGCTTTCTGTGTCAGACTACACAGCTTTACACACACCTTAACTTTTAACTCTAAAGCTTAATGTAGGATTACTTTGTCCAATCACAAATGCCCCTAGCAAAAATGAGAAATAGAAGAAGAAGCAAAAATCTGATTTAATTCTCAAGAGAAGCTTTCTGTGACAGACTGCAGATGTTTACAATTATTTCTTGGACCTTTTAATAATGTTGATTCGAATAGAAATCACGGTTGGTGTGAAATGAACCACTTTACAGTCTTACCCTACAATCTACGAGCGATAACACGTATCATCTATATTTACTGCTATATATTATTAGCCTTTTGAAGCTTTTCGATACTGAATTAACAAATGTTGTAATTGTATGGATTCTAACATTGGCTTATATAGAAGAAGAATACAAACTGACAATAACTGTATTGTAATATATGTGACCGGCCGGATAAAGAATATAGAGTAAAAGTGTTTCCTCATGCCCTTTTCATTTAAATTGTGCTTCCCAACATAATTTACCCGCTTTGCGGCCATGTTGTAGTGTGCGGAGACGGCGAGGTGAAGGCGAGGAGAAAGAAGTGAGCTAGAGCTAGATCACTGTTAGCACTTGGTGCAATAAGACGCAGATTTCCTGTAATAAAATTAATTGTTTGTGTGGTGCGAATTCGTGTGTTTGTTCCTTGGAAACCCCACTTATTCTACAGCTTCCCCCACCAGTACATCCTTCACCCTGGCACTATCGAGGCTCTTGTCGCACAGGGCGACTACAATATAATTTTTCTTTTATTCTTGGTATTGTAAGATATCTGGTGCATTTATCTGATTAGTATATATATTTAAACGATTGTTGTTTATAATTCAGTAATGTGTAATGTACTTTTATTATAATTAATTTTCAAGTAACAGTGGCCTGAATGTGTGGCTATGTAAGTTAGGTAACGGATGGACATCCGTTATAGATGTGGGTTCATTTATGAGGTCTAGATGAGAACAGTTCTTAAAGAGGCGTATGCAGGCAAGAACAGGAGAAGAGAATTCAGGAGTGAAGAGTGCTTTTTCACAGACAGACACTCAAGCACTTTCGTAAAGTATTTCATTAAATCGAACCATAGTCTTTCGGATCGTAGCATTAAATTATCATCCCAATGACATAAAAGCTTTTCTCATTTATAATGTTAAATTGTAGTTAAACATTATAAATGAGAAAAGCTTTAACTAAGTTTTAACTCTAAAAATAAAGCCTAATACATGATTTTTTCCAACAATCCTGATATCTATCAGCCTCATCGTGAGAAATTCCTGAATTGGTGAAACCAAATTTACGAAAATATAAACCCGAATTGTTTCTCACCGAAAACAACGATTTTTTAAACAAATAAGGAAAATTGTTCTTGAATCTTTTGATTATTGCAATCACTCGTAAAGTTCTCGTCCAAATTCTAAATCCCAACGGAAATTTCTCAATAAAAAACAAAAATTGAGTATATTTCACTCGATTCATTTCAAAAGGCAAAAAGATTGACATCAGAAAAGGAAACGACTACGCGTGGACAAGGAAATGTGTGTTAAACCAACATAACAGCCTATTCTCAGCAACACACTGATCAACTACTGTGATCCGTCCACAAAAAAATTCATAATCAACACAAATTATTATTTTAATTTATGCATGTATAATTTATCCCTCCAAGTATCTCTTCGTCTCTTCATCCCATACGAGGAAGAAGGAGCGAACAATCGGATGCAGGAACAGCAAAAGACATGCCACAGGGAGGATTAGTCGAAGAGATCCAACCGGTGTCACCAGGATGAGTATGAAGTCATCAAATCATCGCAGTCCCACCACGGCCGAAAACATCCTCCTAATCTTCAATTCGATTTTGATGACCACAAATGGGAGATGACGAACCAACTGATAATTGCCTAATTATTTCTTTTCCTCAATGAAATGCACCTCCCCTGGAAATCTACCGACATTCTGGATTCCCAGGCCAAACAATACGTAGAATTTCAAGAAACCTCTAATAATTTATGCATACCCTTTAAACGAAGCTACTGATTTATTCTAGCCCTTGATTTAATTACTTGTTGGTTATTCATTAATCCACGAGATGGAAAACAGATAAAGCTTTTAAATTTCTGGACATCTGGACAATTCACCACTCTTTGGTCCCTAGAGAGAAATTGCTTGAGAAAGAAACACAAATTAGTGAAGCAGGATCGAACGCCTTCTCATCTTATCAAAAAAGACAGAGAGATTATGCAAAACGTGATGAAATGTTAGAGCCCAAGTAAACGTTAGTCGCACTCAGTTCAGCCTTCAGCACATTCCGGCATCTAAATCGAGTGATTGAGTTGAGTGTGTGTCTTATTCATCAGCTGGACAAGTTGTCCCAAGACGAACACGCCAATTGTGTTGCCTCAAATATCAATCAGCTTCTCTCTCACTTCCCCAAGGATAGCAACATCACTAACGTTATTAATAACACATTTAACATTAACATGAACTCAATCTCACAGAAATGTGAGGATCTTGCCGCAGAACATACCAATGCGAATGTCAATATGTATGGAAGTATTCAGCAATCTTTCACAGTAACCTGCTCAAGGCTAGGAAGTTTGGAAGACGGGGATTACAAAAATGAAGAGGTTTCATCTCCAAGAGGAATTCATTTCAGAGACTCGCTGTGATTAGTTGGAAGTTAACAAAGTGGAAAGGAAGGAGAAGGAATGGCTGTGTAAGAAGTTGGGGCAGCGTGAGAAATTAAGGATGAGGTCATTTTTACAAAGAAGACATCAGGTCAGGTGATGCAGCAAACTGAAGGAGAGTAAATCACACTCAAAATAGAAGAAGGAGTCTTGACATGTTGCCTACAGTTGCCACGGTTGTCAATCGTTTGTTGCCATTCTCGGAGAGGAGACTTCTTCTCAAGGTTGCTAGACGCTTTTCGTCGTAGCCACGACAACAAGCGTCAAAAAACCTTGACTTCTTCTGTCTGCCGCAGCTGCAAAATTAATTATTCTTCGTTTACCAAACTCGTGTCGTAATCTGCAGCTACAAGAATGACGACAGCAAGGAGTGTTTTGTTCACTGTCTGCGTCATTTTCTGCGTCACCACCAACTGCAACTGTGAAACTGCAAAAGAGATGTACAAAAGATGGGCGGACGTGGTGGAGACTTTGGAAAAAACGGAGGTAGCAGTTGGCGATCGGACGACGGAGTGCAAAGCGACGCCTGAGCAAACGCTCAGTTGGGTTCACTTGAGACTCGACTTGTTTGGCGATAAGAAGAAGACGGGGATTCTCAAATACGCGTTGCCACGCCTCTCCTTCTACGCAGACGCCCTGAAGACCCTCACAGCCGTCACAGACCCACCTTCCCTCAATGACATCATCCTCTGCGCCTCAAACAGCCGTACCACGAAAGTTTGCATGGTGAACAAATGCAAAGACTGCAGGGGCCAGTACGGAGACATTCAGGACGAGCCGACACTCAAAGACATTTGCGATTGGACTTACGCTCAGCCACCAGCCAACGCAGAATTGACTGACGAGCAGAAAGAAGAATTGGCGGCGATTTTGAAACCTGCGGTGACGTCTCCAGGAGAGTTGACTGCGGAGGAAGCGATCTCCTGGATGGAGGAAAAGTTGTCGGAGAACAAGAAGAACGTTGCGGAGAAGGAAGGAGAAGAATGCAACGCTCCTTTTCAGCTGACAATGTCGTTGAGTTACCTCCGGAGGATGTACAACGACGTGGCGAAGACGAAGGACGAAGTTCAGGCGGAGCTGAAGGCGCATGCGCAGTTCTACGCGGAGAAGTTGCGGTGGCTGAAGGGAGCAGACAAGGAAATCATTCCCTGCAGTGGAGGAATCGTTTGTGGATGGGACGGAGTCTGCGTCAAATGCGCAGACGTCGATGAGAGAGATCGACTGGGTCTGTGGGAGGCCTGTGCGTTGAAAGATATCAAATTACCAGACGTCCCAACGCCAACGAAGTACGCAAGTCCCTTAGACGCTTACGTAAAGTGGGTGGCTGCGTTTGCGAAGGTCAGGAAGCTTTCAGTGCCAAAGAAGAGCGCGGACAAGAGCTGCAGCGCATCTGTGAAACAAACGGTCAGTTGGACGCATCTCACGTGGCTCTTCCACCGCTACCAAAGGAGAGGAGTGATGCTGTGGGCCTGGCCACGCATCTCCTTCTACGAACGGGAACTCGAGGAAGTGGAGAAAGCGGCTGAGGACGTCGTCTTTTGCGATTCTGTCTACGGCAACAAGGACGGCGGGTTTCTGTGTGTCGACGGCCAATGCAAAGAATGCAAGGAAAAGACGAGGAAATGGGATGAGCTGTACAAGACAATATGCGCGCTTAATCTGGACCCTCCCTCCCACAAGGACTTCAACAGCCCACGAAATAGAGAGGCCGAGAAGATGACGAAGATTGACGTGGACTTGAAAAAGCCGCAGGGAGTTTTGACGTTGGAGGAAGCCCTGAGTTGGAATGAGACGTTGGAGAAGACAGCTACAATTGGGAGTCTGGAGAGTTGTGACGTGCCTCCTCAGTTGACGTTGAGTGAGAAGTTCCTCCTGCGTCGGTTGCTGAAGGCGAAGGAGAAGGGAGGGACGGAGGAGTTTTGGTGGAGGACGCAGGAGGAGGTGAAGGCGGAGCTGAAGAACAAGACGACGTACGACGACAAGTTGCGGTGGCTGAAGGAGGCGGACAAGTCGCGAGGATTCTGCGCAGACGACTTCGTGTGCTCCTTCGAGGCTGCCTGCATTCCCTGCGCCGTGGCGAAGGTCACTGACGTGATGCAGGGCGAATCGAATCCCTGGGACGACCTGAAGGAAGCTTGTCAGCTGAGGATTATGAACGCAGAAAGGAGTGGGGCAAGTCGGGACAGTTTGGGAGGAGGAGGAAAGTGGGTGGCTGCAATCATCTTCCTCTCCTTCTTTAATTAACACTTAATTGGATATTAATTAACTCTCTTGAATCTGCTGAGTTCTAAATCAACTGTGTGTGAGTAAAAGAGACAAGATTGTCGGTGGAAAGAACTGCGTGTGTGTCCAAAATGATCATTCTTTATTCTTTTGCGTCTAAGCGACGTCTGTCCTCTCAATCCATCTTAACCACTTCACTCGCTTCGTTCGTGTGAATCCCAACTCCTCCTTCACTCAATATTCAACACTGAGCTAGCCCATGTCAACTGCAGTGGTCAGACAGAACTCATAGCTGCCGGCGCCAGTGGAAAAGTACCCTCGGTGGT
>JAQGAC010000220.1:0-33185 GCA_034696585.1 Isotomurus maculatus
TCTACTCTAATTTTTGTTCCCCTAACCCCCCGAAGGCCCCCGAACACCCGCACCCCGGGGGGGTGCGCCCATCTCTGTCGAGGAATGAAATTGATGCTGTAGGAAAAATAAAAATAATATGCATCCCCTAGTTGCTCTTCTCCCTCCTCCGTTCGACTAAACTACCCATTGATTTAATTTACTTTCTCATCTCCTCCCAGGTTGGCCCTTCAGCAGAAGAATATGTACGGACACACCGCCACGACCTCCGCCGCCTCGGACATTTGTCGACGTCTCCGTCTCATGACATGTGTTCGCACAAATTTAAATAGCAAACGGTATTTTTAACTCTACTCTCGCTGCCTCCTCCTCCTCAGTGTGTAGTTTAGGCGCCCAGGGACGTCGTCTTATTTACAGTGCTGATGAAAACACTCAAATTCACATGAATTTTTGACGCAGTATTTTATTTCTAACGAACTACACGAGGCAATTTACCTGCTGTAGAAGTATGTTAAGTTTTGATGGCTCGATCTACTCCGTCTGGCTTTAATTTGCGTTGACATGAATAAAATGATGAGTCTTTATTCTTGTGATCCAGATCTGCTCAGTTGCATTGAGAGGATTATCAAATTATGATATTGTGTACGAAGAAGATTGAGGAAAGAAACGTGAACAATTGTATCAATATTGTGCAGACTCCACGGTAGTCGTTGTTTATGAATAAGTATTAGCATGAGTGGTGAAATGACCAATCCGCAGCTTAGCTTTGTGTCAAAGTGCAGTTGGTAAGGAAGCGGATATGGAAATTTCTGTGTTGAATGGAGGAGGAATTGTGGAGAGCCTGGAAATGGATGTTGATGAGAGAGAGTTGGTTGGTAGTGTTCTGTGCAGTTGTGATTCGATTTCGAAAGCTCAATGAAAGAGGGACGACAAAGCAAGGATAACAAAAGGACTAGTGGCTCTTTGGTTGAAAGATGAAAAGATAAGTTTTTCATTTGCCTCTTTCCCAGAGTGATGAAATTAATGAATTTCAGTTTCGAGAGGAACTCGAATATCTCATAAATATTTGTACACTAGGGGAGGTGCCCAGAGAGACATCCTTTCTCCTTTAGAATCAGCAATGTGATAGACATTTTGCATACCGGAAGCTTTGTGGTATGGTTCTCACGAACCCCAGTTTGCTTATTTTGCCGTGAAGAACCCAAGACAAGAAGGAATAATTCCACAAAACATCATTCTCTTGCTTCAGCCCTTTCCTGCCCTATGGAACACCAGCAAAATGCTGTGGAATTGAGTGTGGAAACTAAGGGTCAATTGTGGTTCACAGGCTATCCCCCTCAACGCTACTTCATCTCTGCATACTTCTCATCAGATCCTCAAATGCCAAATTATAACTCACATTCTCCGTGCTTTCTCTGATGATCCTCCCGGCACTCCATCATCACCACTCTCCGTGTGTAGTCACAAAGATTCCTCCCAAATGAATTTCAGACTCTGATTCACTCCAAAAGATTATCACTCCGTGTGCCAGGCCAACACAACAAAGCCCCATTCCACAGCATAGCAGATTCCACAGGAATAAGAAAATAACAGACACAAACACGCTGAGGCCTTTCCGATACATGGATGTAATAATTTATTTCATAGATGAATATTAATTACACATTAATGAACATTACTGTAACATGTACATTGATAGTCACGATATAAGACGCCTTAGTAAGTATAATATTAAGTATATATATAATAATAGTTGCCGTAAACAATTGTATGTAGTTGCACAACTATTATTATTGTATGTCGCACATTCATTCGTCATGGAGCTCTCACTTCAGTAGATGCCACACAAAAGTCTCATCTCTTGCATATTTGGCGTGTGTACCGTACTGAAATTTACACACTTAATTTATACACATATATAAGCACCTCAATCACACGTTAAGCATGTGAATATTGGTTGATCACTACTCACTATATAATGCTCGCACATTAATAATCCTTATACAAATTGATTCACTCTACTATTTACACGAAACACACGATGCTAACTCATCTTTCCGTACAATTGATAAATTTCAATGTTATCTTTATTAAAATCCCTGGGGAATACAAAATGCCTTCATGGGCTGTGTGTGTATTATTTTTCATCGGTTTTCAGTCTAACTTTTGTTACTACGTACGCGACATCAATATAGATGGAATACTGGAGTTGTAAGTTGTATCCAGTAGTTCACTGGTAAAGAATGACACCCACTCTACAGTCTCCATGGCTGTTTATAGCTCTACCTAAAATGCTGATAATACTGATGAGAAGAGATTTGAGTCTGGTGTGTGAATAAACTTGTGTACTTTCTAGTAATGAAATTTCCACGGGAAACTTCACCTCCCTAACTAATTTAGAAGTCGAAGTAGTTGATTATAAAACCATTGATGGATAGTTGTAAAAAGTTGTAGTAGTAGTGTAGTGGTAGTCGTGTGTAGTCTTTACAAGAATAGTAGTAAATAGAGATGGTATATATATGTACTCGGCTTTCTCTCATCCATTTGTATATATATGTACATATCTATCTATACCTATGTAACTTAACAAAAAGATGAGGATCTGAAAGTATTTTACGAGTTGTACAAAATGGTGGATTCGGTCGGGTGCTGTGGGGATGTGACATATCCTGGAGCTCTGGGATTGTATCACATTCCAAGCCCTCTAAACAGGTCGTGTGTGTATGTGAGTTGTTGCACACTGAAAACTCTACTGCATGCACAACTCGAAACCAAATTCTTTTAATCATGTACCATCTTAGAAATTGCATCCACGCTGGTATAACGTCTTCCCCAATATGAAAAAGTTTTCACAAGTAGTAATACGAATAAATAATCATTCATGACAAGTTTTTGGAATATCTGTTTCACACCCTGAAGCACATCTCACTCTCTTTATATAGAGTATATATATATATTTATTTATATATATTAATTTATGCATATAGGGAACATTCAAATCTTCTCTAAAAGCTAGAATGCTAGAAAACCAACCTCGAAGGTTGTGTACGTGTGTTTATCTCAGTGTGTAATTAAGTCATTACTTTGTATACTCTTAGTTTGTGTATGTTCTAAGAAAGTACTTTTAGACTTCTACATAACAGTGCACATTAAATACTTTGTAAATACTGAAAGGAGAACATTTCTCTAGGTTTTTTCACACAGTACAGCTTTTGAAGTGAATTATTCTTCCCAACAAATATTTTAACTAAGAATAATCGCTCTTGACTTACTCTGTGTAGTTGTAGAACTTGTATAACTGTATATAAACGATGTCAATTACGAGCTTATTCACCGTGGTCGTACGGTGTTATAGAGATAAGTTATTCTGCCGTATGTACTAGGAATCTCACGTTACTAAAACAACTTTTCATCCTTTTGGTCTACTCTAATTACCAATTTTAATATTAAATGAATTTCATACTTTGTATTTGGTTCATCATGACTATACATAACGGAGGTTTTGTTTGTAAAAGAAAATACTGAAATTGAGAGACTGGACTGGGATCCAAAGAGCGCAGAGTTGTAAATAATTAATTCAGTCAGAATTGGAGTCTCAAGGTAGTGCTTAAGTAAACAAGTGCAAGTAGTACAGCCTATTACATCATGTATGAATGATTGCAACCAATAATAAAATGTTCGTTTTGTGAACTTGTGTGTGTATATATATAGACGCTATCATCATGTATCAAGACAACATGCAGTGTTAGCAATTCGAATAAAAATGTTTGTTGGTTGTCGTATAACCTACAGTCTTCTTCTTACGGGGAGTAAACAAGAAACTTGAATATATACGGACTTTCGTCTTTGTGTATGTAAGATTATTAGCACGTTAAGCTAAAGTTAAAATTGAACCGAATTAATCATTAATTTATTGAAGCTTTAATAGGATAATTTGCTTTTAGCGAAACTCCTAGAACTCGGAAAGGAGCGAGTGTGAAATTATATTTTGGGGAGAAGTTCTTGTGCCACGTGCATTATTATTTCATACTGATTGCTTATTTGAAGATAGGTAGCTCTTTGCTTGATGATCACAACAATTATTACACACTCGTTATCACATTAATAAGTTTAGTAGAACATCCCAGCATGTGTTGTATGACGAGCCGCAGAAATGCAATTTGGCAAGGGAGAGAGAGAGAAAGCAGACTATGGTTCTATGTATAAGGTGTGTGTTAAGTTGATGATACATTGGAAATTAGCGTTTCATACGTCAAGACGGGATTCAATTGTCAGGGTATAACAATAATGGGAAGAAGAAGAAGAGAGGAGCGATGTGTTGAATTAAGGAGAGAGCGCAGGACGAAGTGAAACAAATTGAGTTTTTGGGAAGGACATGAGTTGTGAGAATCAAAAGGGTGAAAGGGAATAAGGTCGGTTGGCTGAGGATGATGAGGAGTGTGTGATTTTATGAATTTGAGGATGACAGTGGGTGATGTTCCATGTGAGTTGGGGTGGAAGGAATGAGGTGCTGGAGAATTAGCATATCGGGTGTGTAGGAGACTTGGTTATTAGAGTGATTAGGTGTGGAGGGTAAAGTGGAAGAATGGGGCCCTCGATGCATGTCGAAGTGGATGGAGTCTAAAAAGTTAAGATAAATGAAATGTCTCCGTTTCTGTTTTGTAGAGAGATGGTTTTAAGAAAAGAAGAAGTGGGACAGAGGACAATAAAGCAAGGGAATCAAATAGATGAGAACGGGAGGCAGGGAGCAATTATTGTTTGCCTCCACGCACTAAGTAAGTACACCCAAAGGACGCATAAAGAGAATCTTCCTTCATTGCCTATTCCCCTTGAAATAAAACACTTCTTCTCCCATACTTTAGACACATTGACGTCACTGACCAAATAGCCCAGCTTTTTTCCACATCCGCAATACCATCCTTCCATCCGTGGAGTTTATATACGTCGCAGTCTCTTCTGGGGAACTTGTTGTGATAACAGGAGGAACAAACCAAGTTAACTCCGACTCTATTGTTGACTTATTGATAAAAACATGTGGGCAGGTGGCCTATAGAGATGGGCGAGAGAAATTCCCAAGTAGAATCTCGTGAGAATGTCTCGGAGAAAGCTAGACAATCTGTCGAGGTGTAATCGCGGCAGAAATGGACGTTTTGAAGAAACAAAAAGGAGATAAAAAATAGAAACGCTCTGGTAATATCATCGGATGAAGGGAGAGAGAGAGAGAGAGCAATATATTTAGTAAACTTGTCCAGTCGGATGTTTCCTTCCCAAATCTGAGAAAGAGGATCAAAAGGGCTAACCATAATTTTTCTTACGCCAAGATGGTCTCGATTCTGGCCTAGGCAAATAGTCCGAACTTTTCGCGTCTCCTTGTCTACACACACACCCTTCCACAGACTCCAACGACTTCACCCGACCCTTTTTATAGCCTCGATGGTAATAATTGCACTATGGAGCCTTCAGGCAATTTCGGACATTTGTTTCCTCCAACACTCCGACCTTACGATAATGAACCGTCTTCGTGTATAAAAATCCATTCTATCTCCCAAGAGAGTTTCTCTTTCTCGTCTTAAGTGGAGAGAGGCACAAAGCCTAATTCCTACGCTCAGCTCCTTTCTCCCATTGTGTTATGACAGCCCCTATTCTGCATCATGTGATGTAATGATGTCCCTTCGCCCTGATGAATCTCTCCTTCTTTAAAATCACAGAAACATAACTGGCAACAACTGCACAAACGTTGGAATTACTCCAATACTCAAATCTGCTCCTACTACGTCTCCCTTCACACCACTACCTAATCTACATACCAAATTTCACCCACGCTACGTTAAATTGTGTAGCCTTATTTTTTTACAGCCCCAAGTGTAGCTTGAAGGGAGAGTATTCGTCGTGGGAGCCCGATGAAAGTTAATTTTGTGTGCCACATGGTGTACTAGCTGAGTGTTTTAATACCAGAATAATCAGCGTACAATGAGGCAGCCCTGATTTCACTGCCTTTCTCAATGGGAAAGCTTTCTCTCCCAACTGCCCGAGCCTGTTTGATCCGAGCTTTAAGTAAAGAAATTCTGCGAGGTTTTATGACTGCGTGAAAGAAGCAAGGAAGAAAGTTAGTCTGTTTGTGAAAAGGAGTAGAAACAAATAGAGTCGAAAGAGACAATGCTTCCCTTTCTTTCTCAAAAGACTAAATTTTCGTCTTTGATATTGGAAACCAACAAAGTTCTGGCGAAGTGGAATGCAGATCTTCCTTCAACATAAAGACGACGATGGCAGAATAGTCAGAGTGACATTTTTCCTCCACAAAAGGGCTGCTCAAGAAATTTAACTTTCGTTCAAATCAAAATACTAGGATTGTGAAACAACTTGTTCTGAGTAATAATAAGGAGAACATTCTGCCCGAGTGCTTTCTTTCTTTGCGACACAGCCCAGCCCCCACATTCAACATTGCTGGCATTGCTGCCACTTGAATAGATCCACCACCACAGCTCCTAATGTAATTCAGGTCTCAACCGTGTGTAGGGATTAAGCGAAGAACACGGGGATCATCTTTATAATGGGAGAATCTCATTGAGTGAGAAGACCCACGCACACTGATGGCATTGATGAGAGATGCTCATGCTGCAGCGAATTCCATTAAAGCATTTCTCACATTATGATTTCGACCTCGTCAAGTTGATAGATGATTTTAGCACTGGCGAGGGAAAAAGTTGGGCTGAGCGGAAGAAGGTGGTGAAAGAATTGACTTCAGAGGGCAGATGGATTGTACAGAAACGGTAGTTGCATTCCAGGCATCTCCACTCCCTCCTGGAGAATAACTATTCTTGAAATTGCCCAGTTCTGAGGAAGAAAGGCTAAAGTAGATTTCTTTGAAGAAAGTTCTCCTCTCCATCTACATATACAGCCCCGTAAGTTATTTAATATACAGCCACAGTCTTCTTCCTCCTCTACTGCTACTACTCCCTATTATTCAATCAGAAACTTCCAACTCCTTCCACACTACATGTTGATCTTAAACAAACTCGATACGAGGCTGCCACGGCGGACTCCGACCAAATATAAACTCCCTCAGCTCTCTCGCTATACTTTCTCCACCACACACACCAGCTTGTCTCCCTCCACCGGTTTCCACACAAGTGTTGTTCGACTTTAAAGATTAGAAGACACGAGAAATTTACTGTGTTTACCACATAGCTCTACCCACCACCAACCTTCGCTCTCTCTCGCACACTATTTCCAAGACATCAGATGCACAGAAACTTTCATCTCATTCATCTTGATCCCATCTCTTTATCCTCATCATGAATAAACAGACCGTCATTCTTTGGTCATTCACTACTCACGACCGAACCTTATACTCCCTTCTACCTTCACGCCAACAAAGTTACTGTCTCAACTCTGACCTGAACGTATGCTCTCCTTTCTCTCTCTCCCTTAATCCCCATCCACTGCCTAAAATTAACCTCTCCTCCGAAGTCAATTAACTACAGGGAGAAGAGACTTTGGGCGAATTCACAAAAGGCTACACACAACCCGAGACAGATCAGATATGTAAGATTACCACCAGAAGTGAATGGCATACTTTATCCCACCCGAGATGAGCTTACTTCCCACTTTTTGTACGAAGCAGCAGATTTCATTTCCAGATATGATCCCCACATTTGTCACGCTCAAGCCCAGAAAAGAGAAATTAATATACGAGGCGCTTGGGTAATTGACTTACTTTGATAAATTTAGTCTCTGTATTGGGAAAGAAAAGGAAGTAACCTTTCTGAAGATCGATTAACAAAATCGAGGTCAAATTTTTCAACACAAGTTTACTCCCCACATTTCCACCAAAATGATTCCTGAACTTGATGTCTGTCAGATACAAAGATCGTTTGGTTACCCACTCGATTTTTCTTCAAGAAAGGGTTAAGAATCTCCGGAAATTTATTAAAATTACGAAGCACGGAAGCGTTAAATATGCTACGGAGAAATGCATTGCTACAACTTAAACTGTTTTTTAAGACGGTAAGCATGTGAGTGTTGTTGAAAGCTGGATTGTTAATTGAATGAGAAATGGGTAATTGGTTGCAAGGAAATTGCATTTCTGGGCTGTTACGGATGAGTCATGCTGGATGTTCCTTAACTTTCATCGCCTCCGGCACAAAATGACACAGGATTAGTGGAAATTTCTCACTGATCAGTCACAGTGCCCTGTGGCACGTTTTAGGAAACAGAACGAAGGAACGCTTTAATTCACATTTCCATGTATTATCTTCGCTATGACAGTTTTCATGTAAAGTTATTTAATAATAATGTTTGAAGTCAGTTAATTAAGGAGAGTGAGAGACACGTAAATTACTTATGATTGCCATTTGCCACTTATATACCTCCAGGTAGAAAGAAGTCATTTGTTTAGTGCATAGTGATGAATACGTGAAGAATTGCAGTAGACTGCATGGCTTTCTTAGTTTTGTGTAATTGCTGTGTAATTACTAATATGAGTAAATGTGCAAGTAGACATTACCTTACCACGTCTACGCATCTAAACACATAGAATACTAGATACGCTTAGAAGTTAACGTTTGGAAGACATGGTTTTTCTAATCGTGAATCCAGGACCCTTGTGTCTATTTTGTCGTAAAATCCATAAGGCAGTCGATAGAAGCAATCCATGAATGTTTGTAGGGATACCACATGTAATTCTAATCCTCCATTGTACTCTCACTAACCAACCCCAAGTCTATTTAGCAATTCTTGAACTCAAGTGCATAAGCCAATTCTTGATTGCTTCTAGCGCATCTACTGACAGCGGCATAATCATGAAAATCTCTAGACCTGAACCAAAAAGCCTTGGTCCTTCACTCCAAGTTTTGTATACTCATCCAACTTCCTCATTCTGAAGGTAACAAAGGGTGCTTAAATAAATTAAGCTGAATTCAACGTGTCGACGGGAAATTTTTGTTCTAGCATCAGAGTCATCTCAAAATTAATTAATCAGGGCATGGAACTCAAATATACGTGAATCTCTAAAGGCCTTTGAATAAGTCAAATCAACTCTGTGTAGTGTGACGGTGACATATCTCGAAATGTGAGACGTACGGGAGTTTTAGTGTGACTAGCTGCTAAGCTACAGTTTAAGCGAAGGATTCAAGAGAAAGTAAATGAAATTGCAACGCATACTACCGTTACATTTGTTAAGATGTTACGTGGATTCAGTACCAAAGGAAGATACAATACACGTCTTGTCTCACTTCTACTGCATCTGCCCTAATTTTGCCTGAAAGGAGTTAACCAAAGTATTATGTCAACCACTTTGCTTTACTCTTATTGCGGACCAAATCTCAGGTGTGTCGTTGTGTCTAAAACTGCATACTTATTGCATTTCTGACTTTCACCAGTAGAACTTAGTAATTACTACAAGTACACTAGGAGTCAACTGATTTGTGAGGGAAAGTGAGAAGAGACAGAGAGAGAGCAACCAGATGGAATTTTGAGAGTGTGTCTGACGATGATAGAACAACTCTCTCTTTCTCTCTCTCTCTGGTGAAGTTAAAGACTAAAAGTTGGAAATATTCTGAGTCAATTGTGAGAAAGGTGTTTCTTTGATTTGACTACAGTAGGCGAAAATGTGAGAGCAAATTGAAGCAGATGGAATTTATGTCGTTCAGCCTGCCACATGTCACCACTCAGCTGAATAATGAATGAAAGGGTGTACAAAATGGTCCGTTCTGTGGTTAATCCGGTGAATCAACAGTGACTATGTAAATCTCTCTGACTTCAGTGTGTTTCACATTACTTCCGTTTATCATTTGGAAATAATTTTTACACGAACTGCGACTCTTAGTCTTTCTCGCGAGTGTGTAGTGAAAGTGTGTGTGAATGCGGGTTGTAATACGAAAAGCTAATAAAACTTTTGGGGTTGAAGATTGAGAGTATACTTATATGAATGACTGCTCCTACAGATCTCAACCGTATATAATAAGTTTATATATATCCTTCATCTAACTCTTACTTGTCATACATCCCTGGAACACTTGGTTTGGTTATTGGTTGCTTTTGGATTGTAAAATTACACGTTTATTGTTGAAAAGTCCCGTTTTTTTGCTATAAATGTGATGCGCAAAGAATTGGTACAACAAACATCGCATGAAAAGTATAATCCATGCGATGTTGTCAGCCTTACTCAAGGGTTTCGGCTAGTCGTATCATATATTAGTATCAAATACCCAACTTAGGAGATTGTCTTCATTGTTCATCCGTCGAAGCACCTTTGTTTGCTTCCAGCCTCTTCATCTAGAACACAAACAATACACAGAAAATAAGCTTGCGCTGAAACCTTGGGGAAACAATACACCGAGAAAGGCAGTACGCTAATAAATCTCGAAAAATACGGAAATAGGATCCAACTCGAGATAATTGAACGAGATAGTAGCAAGTTTTCGAATCAATATAATATTACTCTCGCAGGAAATGCAATATCCCATAATATTGACTTGAGAGAAAGTAAGTCAGGAAGACTCTCAGTTGGGATTTGTTGGTGGGATTCACAATTCAGAGTCTCTCCTGCTACTCATCTCTGCACAGTAGGTGTTCTCCTATCAGCCTTCAATCTCTCTCCCTTCCGCTCTTTGTATAAAAATACAGGTGATCTAATAAGCCACCCTCATTAAAATACTGTACAGAGTTGGGCTCCGTCTCGAGAATCACAAGTGACACATAATACGGGGGAGCAAACGGTAAGGAGGAAGCAACTCGATGTATACGTGCTTAATCATTTGAGTATTCAGGTTACGTCGCTCCAATCATTTCAACCAGTGGCTTTGAAGCCTCTCATCTATCTCTATCTCTTCTGTCTTACCTCATCATCCTCAGTGTAGTAGTACGGAGGCATCAATAATATTCCCAACTACTCTTCCGTTATTAGTATTCTCTCCGAACAGCATGGTTATGGTCTAAATGTTATTATTTTGATATCCAGACCAAATCAATACAGTTCGCAACTACATTCCCTCAACCCTTCTTCAAATTTAAATCATGTTATAGTGTGTCGGAGCAAAAAGGAAAAGTCGGTTGCGTATACACATCCCATCTCTTCAATCAATTCTTTCACTACACACAAATCGATGGTGCTTTCTCCATATCTAACGTGTTCTCATGTACATCCATTTCCTTACCTTTTCTCGCCTTTCTCTCTTTCATATCTTGAATGATTCTATACCCACACTTACAGTGCTTTCCACCTAAATCCCCCTTTCAATTTTACGTAAGGTGCTCTATTATTTTTATTTTTGTGTACCAACTCGTTCAGTTACCTCAGTCAGAAGACACGTTCTCAAATGGAGCATACTACCAGCGTTTCGTAGTCTAAATGACTCACCTTTATTTGAACAAGATTCGTCGAAAAGCCCGTCGAAAATCTTTGTTGAAAATGGTGTAGATCACTGCGAGTAAAGATAGAAACGGTGATGAGCATGATGGCATTGGTGGAAATGGGGGGAAGTGAGACTGGGGGTGAAAGGTTACCTGGATTCAATGCTGAGTTCATGTATCCCAGCCAGAAGGCTATGGCGAAGCCCCACGGAGCCACTTGACACGAAGGACAGAGAGGTTCTAAGATGTAGAGGAAGAAGAAGGGGAGCCAACAAAGAATGAAGGATCCCATGATAAGGCCGAGAATGAGTGTTGCTCGTTTTTCCTTCTTCCTTGCGATTCGCCGTTTCTCTCTTTCCGGGTCTCGAACATCCTGAAACACATTTGAAACCTCCTTGTGACTCCCCACGGATGTATACTCGTAGCAACACACCACCAGTCTATTTACACGACTATCCCAGTCCACACACCCCAACTATTCCCTATATACAATACACACAGTGTTGGCTACGATTAAACAAGTAGTTACTTCCATTTAACCCCCCCCCAACCCCCACCCACCCACTCCTGTCGACACGGAGGACACTGTGTGTATTGTTCAAACACTTCGGTTCAAGTAGCTTTCCTTTCGTGGACCACTCCTCGTGTTTTGAGACTGTCGAAAGCAGGTGAAAGCTACCCAGCAGAGTTTGTGGTTCGGGAGGATTTAGTAAAAAGTGGGTTTGTCGGAGGCTGCTGAGCATCTCTCTCCTTGTTCCTAAATGTAGCGTTTCTTCGGAAGACAATGGATGACAGGAAGGCAAATCGAAGAAGTGTCATTGAGAGGGTACACGGCGAGTCCTTGAGTCCCTAAATTGTTGTTGTCTCTCCTATATCTCTCAAGTGGAGATATACCTTACCTTTATATCTATAGAGAGGCCTAGTGTGTGTGTGTGTGTGAGATTACCTCGCCTGTGAACGGCACTATTTAAAAAGACAAAGGAACTGGAAAGGGCAAAAGGCCCTCTAATCGATTTTGTATTTCGCTTTCTCCATTCCAATACAAACGCGGCGGAGACTCCTCGAGCCTCTCTAAACTTTCCTCATACGGAGAAAAACTCTCTCATTCCCCACGAGCCCCGTTGCCCTCGTCAGTCTGCAGCAGCCAACCTTTCGCCAGTCTTCGTCCCAAGAACCACTTGTCTCACAAATCGTGCATCCATCCCAAGTCTGCATAATCGGCAGTCCATTCCTCCCAAGCATCTCTCTCACTCGGCCCATTTTATTATCTCTCTCTGGTCATAAGCTACAACCACATGTATGTCTCCTCTCTATAATGGCCTCTATAAAACTAACAGTCTAAAGTGTGTGTACTGGTGGTGGGACAAAAAGTGGGACGATGTTTTTGTGTGTTTGAATTGGGACAATGTTAGGAGAAAGCCGTGATGATGACAGCTACGGAATAGGAAGGATGGTAATTGTGTCTGAAGGGAAGAAGTGATCATTTGGGGTGTTGTTAATAAAACTTTTGTTGTTCTGCGTGTCCGCCTCCTCCTTATGACATTCAAAAAATGAAGTTGGAGTGAGGAGAAAACTTACTTTGGGAGAAGGAAGTTTGCCCATGTCAAGAACATCCCGTCGGGCTTTGTTGGATGCAGACGCCGCTTTCTTGCCGAAGAAGGGCTGACACAGTCGGAGTTTGAGAGGCTTCACCACAGCACACCGACTCACGGCTCCAGAGTCGGAGGAGGAAGGCTCCACGTCACTCACAGGGTCCATGTCCAACTGCAGGCGCGAACACGACCGCGACAGCGTCCCCAGGATATGCACGTCTCCGTTCAGCGACAGCGACGACGACGTCCTCCAGATCGTCGGCGTCTCCACCCGCAGGAAGTGCAGCTTCGTCCGCTTCGACCGCTTCGGCAGCGGCTCCTCCTCCCCGCGACTCGCCCCGTTCGACTGGATCTCCGAAATGACGCTCTCCAGCTCGCGCACCGCCAACGTGGAGGACGACGGGCCCAGGGGGTGACTCGACGACGGCCCCCCCTCCGGCCCCCCCTTCAGGTGGACTGTGGGCACCAGCGGCTGCACCCCACCCCCCACCTCCTCCTCCTCCTCCTCATCCCCCCCATCCTCCTCTCCGTGTGTTTGTACGTCTCGGGAGCTCACCCCAGCCCCCCCGTCCCCACCAACCGTATTGCCATCTTTGTGAGGTGCACCACTGAGCTTATCACTGCTTTTTGGACTCGAAGGAACCAACCCTCCCGGACCCTCCCCACCCCCACTGGAGGAAGCTCCTCCCTCAGAGTTAATCTCACACAGTAACGTTCTATTCCCCGACCCTTCATTCATAAATTTAAGTTGAGCTTCGTCGAGCAGCCCTCCCCCTCCTCCTCCTCCCTTAGACCCACCGCCATTCGAGACTTCGGGGGGCGGGCATTTCTCCACGGTGATCTCAGGCTTGACATTCGTCTCGCGGGTTTCGAGAGGCTCGTGGAAGCCGACTTGCTTGACAGAACGGGAGTCCGGGGTGGGAGGAAGGCTGGGGGACTTCTCATCCAGGTCTCCTGCAGCAGACGACAAGCCCGAAGGGGAGGACGGCCCCACGACGGCTGCAGACGACGACACGACGTTCACCGTCGGAGTGTTGGGCCCTCCGCCCACCGGCGCCTGTCGCTCCACAATCTCAATCGGCACGGGCTGTGGCTTCGGCTTGGGTGGTTTTCGAACTGCGCGCCTCGCGCGGGCCCTCGCGGCGAAGTATATTCTGATGTAGACGAAGACCATGATGCAGCTGGGGATGTAGAAGGAGCCCAGGGCCGAGTAGAGGACGTAGCCAATCTCCCTGCTCAACTGCAATTCATCAGCAGACTAATTAGACACAACT
This sequence comes from Isotomurus maculatus, assembly GCA_034696585.1. Lineage (NCBI taxonomy): Eukaryota > Metazoa > Arthropoda > Collembola > Entomobryomorpha > Isotomidae > Isotomurus > Isotomurus maculatus. The sequence continues at coordinate 14,198 of JAQGAC010000220.1, forward strand.
CATTTAGACTCGTCTTATTACTCCCATCCATAAGCACTCCTCTCAAGTAATGAACAGCATCCATCATCAATTAACACGTTCACCTTCCTCTCCCACCACCTCCTCCTCTCTAATGATCCCCTCCTACTTAACTTCCTCCATCTCAGGATCAGCCTAACGGGGCATTAAACCAACTTTCTCCAACCTTAATGGCCTCCAAGTGGACTCTCAAACATCTCGCGTGTATCGTCCATTAATTACAACTGCTTTATCGCAATTGATTTACTCTGTGGTGGTTAAACACACGGTCTCCTTTACTCCAATTTCATACATCGCATGAACGAATACACCAGAATTATTATCCCTGGTTAAACACTCTGAGCTTCAATTTACCAGCAGAGTACACTGCTTGGTTTATATTCACAGTAGTCACAATATTCAAAATATTCACTTCATTCTTTTTATTACAGCTAATCTCGGGCAATGATTGCAGCATGTGAGCTCGAAAAAGTATGGCCATATAATATTTAAATCGAGAGTCATAAAGGGACGGCGGTGTGTGTGTTTGTATACCCTCGTGTAATTCTTTTCTTACTGCACATTAAACATTACGTGCTCTACTTAAGGTCACTCCATTTAAGAATTTAAGAAGCGGAGAGAGCAGGTGAGTTAAACAAGAAAGTCTCATGGTTTCCTTCGTGTCGTCAGAATCGACGATGGTAGTTAAAGTGGCACACAGACTGTAGTCGTCGTAGAAGGGAAGGATGTGACCTAGTCAGAGTGAATCATTAATGAAAAAAGTAGTAAAGAAGGACTCGAAGAGTTCCAAGATACTCTCAAGTGAAGAATCGATTCAAGATAATTTATTTTCGGTCGAATCTCCATTTAAATAACCGTTTTCTCATGCATATTCATGAAGTCGCCACTGTGAGAATTTTTCACACTCCAGAGATTATTTTGCGGCGAATTTCCATAAAATAACCATAATGTCCTCATTCCACAGCGAAATAAGTCTAGAATAATGAAAGAGATATAAGAAAACCGCAACTGGGCTACTTCGGCGGCTTTCACCCGGCCAGTTTAGTGTGGAGTCAAGTTTGAGTCTTTAGAAACAAAGAATCTCTTGGAGAAAATATAAAAATATATATGGACGTACTAAAATTGGATCTACTTACTCAGATGAACTACTCAACGAAGTGTGCTGGAATTTCGAAAATTTATTTACATTTACTTGGAACTGCAAACTGCAAATGTAAACATGAATTCATTCTAAGAAAGGAAATATTGGTTAAGAAAAGTAATTGGGAAGGATATGGGTGGAATTACATTTTGCACTTTTGAGTATGATTTGTGCATTTATGAATAAGACGCGTGTCACTTGTAAAAGGGAGAGCATTATGAATGTTTGAAGGTCAAAGGTACTTTGGGAGAGCGGCTGGGAAAATTGGGAGTTAAAGTGAACTGTGGGACAGTTGGATTGACAGAAGGAACGGAAGTATAAAGCACTCTCCACTCTTTGATCTTCTTCTCCTTCTATCCACTTACATTATTACAAATTGAATGCTATAAATTAATTAGACATTGATTTTAATGTCAAACGATTTCTCTTTGATAAATTAGAAGTGAAAAAGAGATTCTTGAGAGGTTCAAAGTGGAGGTCTGTGAAATGCTAAGTATTTCTTACTTAGCAATACACGCTGACCTCATTTCGAAGAAGTAAAAAGTCTCGTTCAGACTTAAGTCTCGACACGTTCAGTGTCTTGGACAATCAATTGTACATCAACTCGATAACACTTAAATCCCTCAAGTGCGTTACCCTTTGAGGTGCTCTCAGGTGTCTTCTGACTAATGGACATGACACCAAAGGACAACACTTTCTTTTCTTTCAGGTTTTTTCTCCAGAAGAAAAACAAAACTGCCACAGACTCGTGATCTCCAGGTTAAAATCACTCAACGTGGGTGGTTGCGTAGAGGCTATTTCATCCCACTTTTGGATCAATAGGAGGAAAAGGTAGGGACGCTTAATGCATCACATGTAACATTTTGGAGAAGAAAGACACGCAAGGACAGGAACGAAATATTCAAATGCAGTTGTCAAGATATCCGTGCTGCACACATTCAGTTTGGATGCAGAAGCGCATTCAAGTTGTGACAGCAGATGTAGAGCATCAGGTACGATTCGAAATTGTTTTAAAATGAAGTTCAGAATGAAATCACTTTTCATGGGAGATGCGGAAGGTGTGGAGGATGCTGACGAAGCGAGTTTTTGCCAATTTATCTCACGTTGAGGGTATAAATTTAACAGTGTATATAAGGAGGAATGGAAAGAATAGAGTTGTGTAATATGAGTCGTGTTTCATGTTGTCTACTGGAATAGGTTATTGCATTGGAGGGTGTGTGAATTCCTTCTTCGGAGTTCCTGAGAATTCTGGAGGGCATCTGAGGATTCCACATGCAGAGGGAATGGGAGAGAGAGTCTCTTGATCTAATGCTGGAACGAGAAGACGGAACGCAACCACTTATTACGTACATTCTATTTATTTCGTTACGTCTGTTGATAGAGATGAAGTAGGAATGGAGAAAGAGAGAAAGGAAATGAAAGATGAAAGCGATAAGAGATTCTTAGGTTTGTGTTCATCTCATAGACAGTATGGGAGCCAAGAACATCATCACAACTCGTACCATTACAGAGAGTGAATGTGGGCACAACTTAAGAACATAATAATGCATTCAATGCTCCAGCAGTAGGATTCATTCTGCTGGACGAGAGGAGCCGAATGTCATTCTGTGCCTAAGGAAGAGAGGATCTCTCTCTCTGGTCGTCGTGGTGGTGGTTCGCAAGAAGGCCCGTTCGAGCTTTCTCTCCCATCACCAACAATACAAAGCTGGCCCAGTCATGGCCATAACATTGTTGTTCCTTCGCTGGACGTAATAGCTCCACCGTAGCTTTGGCCGTAGATCAAATTCCACATTAGGTTAATACTGTGATTCTCTCTGTCTAAGAATACAACCTAAAAGAAAGAGTTCCATAATGGGATCGAAGCATGAGAAGAGGATCAGGAAGATGAGTAATCCTCTTATTTCTAGCTGCGAGTGGCTATCACCCTACAGAACTGTGCGGACTGTCGATATATACACACACATAATACAGATATACATATACGGACGACCTTCATCCGGAGAAACCAGTGGCAACAGCAGCAGCAGCAGCGGGTGTGGTAGTGGCGAATTCTGAGAACACATCGGAGAAAGCAAGCCATTTACCCGTTCGACTTATAATTCCCAGCAGAAAGATACAGCGTTTCGGAAGGAAAGTTTACAAATTTTTTCGTGACGACTGAGATGGGGAAAAGATGCGGGTAGTCGAAGGGAAAGGTATAATCCTCCCAAGAGAAAGCTCTACACGAATGCAAATTTATCATCTACTTCTGCGGCCTGTTTAGGCGGTTCCCCAACACTCTTGTCTCAAGAATCACAGAACTACAATTTAAGCAAAGTGAACCATCTTGAGCATTTCATGAGTGGTGGAAGATGAAGTGGGCTACACCTACGCCTCACATTCCTGGCACAATTCCTAATCCAATCTATCACAGGCCCAACCATTCAACATTTAATCTCATATCAGCTTCACCCAGACAGCCATTCCCCTCGTCGTCTTCGTCAAGTCATCTCGCCCTTCCTTCATTTATTGCTCGAGAGAGAATATGGATTGGAAAAGGCCCTACCCTTCGTCATAGTAACACGGCCCACAGAAAGGATCTGCATGAAAAAATCAATATCCTTCATTGCAAGGCTCTCTCATTGTCTCAGCACTCTTCTTTCACTCCCAATGAATCTACTTTAATTGGACCCTTTCATCTCCTACACCAACTTTCATCAGCTCCATTTGACTCGGCATCCCAACCATCTCCTCGCACCAGCGTCTCAACTTCACTCCTCATGTCATTTATTACAAGGAGTGCAACGAGGAGACACTATTTCACCCTGTCTAATTCCTCGCCACCATCACCTTCTACACTAACATTAAGAGAGGCATCTCTCATAACGTCCTTTGAACTGCTTTCATGCGTGAAGAGGAAATACAATATAATAATGCTGAGTTGATTCGTATTGTCTGTTTTTGTCGCTGCGCTTCTGTTCGAGGTAATCTTCTTGTCAGTTCAAAAAGAGCAATGAAACTCATGTAAATGACTGGGATTCCGAGTTTTTCTATGATAAAGGAGGAAGTTCGGAGTTGTGAGGAGACACAAAGTGAGCATTTCTGAACACACCGAGACTACAACTGTGACAGTTTCAACCAAGGAACCAGAGTAAAAATTGTTTTGCACTGAATTCTTGTTTATTACAAGTTTCTTTGAGTTCCAAGAAGAAAGAAACTCTCTTTCTCTTCTCTGTTATTTCATCTCAACGCTTTTACTGTAGGAAATACAAGTTTTATGTGGTCATTGAGATAACACGGTGCTTCAATTTATTATAAAATAGTTCAAGCGTGTCTATTTTGTGAAAAATGATTCATGCCTTGACCCACAATTCTTTTCAAGTGTCCACTAGTGGACATAAAAATATTCGAAGGAGCTCTCTCTTTCTTATAGCCCCTCCGCCACATATTGTGAATAGCCAGATACTAATTTATTATTTACGGCCCAGGGTACAGTGAGGGTAATTCTAGGCTAACATCGTAAACAAAGTTCAAGGATATGTGGAAATTTTGCATGAGAGTTGATTTTCCACTCAAGGGTAGTCGTGAGAGCCTGTGTGTCTACAGCATTAAAAAGACACACAAGTAAGTTACATAACAGTTGGTGTAAAAAGTTGTACGACGAGTGAGACAAAAGTTTGAAGATATGGCACGTTATTCATAAGTAATTTCAAACTTTGGAAACAATAATTTAGCGACCTAATATAGAAAACGAAAGCCACTATTGATCCACCAAGTACAAACCCAAGTTATGCTAACAATCGATTTAATTAAACTCGGTGAAAGCACCAGCTACGCTAGCTTTTAAGTAGGCTCATGGTTTAGAGAGAAAAAAGCGAGTACATGAAGAAAGGCATGTAGAAAAGAGTTGGGAAGGCTGCCTGGGTGGCTCAGTGTAGTCGACGTAGTCACGTAGAAGACTTGTGCTGAGTGTATTTGGTATCCAAGTCGCGTTGGACAACAAGTGGGAAACAAAGACTTAGGAATATTACATAATAAAGCATAGCCGTTGTGAAGCTGCCTCGGAGTATTGGATGAATAGCGGAGCCAAGTAGTTTCTGGAGAATCATTCTGGAGAGAAATGGTGAGGCTGAGAAAAGCTCCTCAGATTCCACCACCACGAGACCCACCATCACCAGCTCTTCCAGCTCTACTAAAGTACCAAAGTACTTGGTTGCCGTCGTTGGTTGGGGCACAGAAACACTCCTAGGCTCGCTCCTTATTACCAGGAGTACGGAATTTTTATACGAGAGTCTGATTTGCTTTGTTCGTACCGTGGCATTTGTTGGACTTATCCCAAAAGAGTCTGTGTGAGCGTAGGGAGAGATAAAGTGAAAGCTCAGTTAGATGGTGAGAAAGGAAGGGGGCAGGATGAACCTTCTCCTTGTCGAATAGGAGAAAGTTGTAATCGATAGGCGCATTGGGAAGAATAGGTTTCAGGACTTTTACTAAATTAAATGCTTCTCTGTAGGAGCTCCCTCCACTCTCACCATATTACAACCATCCACAGTAGGACTCCTACATGTGAGTGGATCCATTGCACTAACGGATGAGACTCGGCTTCCAAATAATTCACAGATGAACTTGTCAATTGGATGCAACCAACAGGGAGTTCTGAACACGTTCATTCACATTCGAACTGTTTGTACACGTCAGATAATAATCTGATGGCGTGAGATAGATCCGCTCTTAGGTATCATTTACTCAAACCTGCCTTTACTTCTGCCTACGGTCCTAACGGTGGTTTTACGGGATTAATAATCGCGAGTAAAATGTTCCATGCTGCACAGTCCTCCTCGTACATAATCCTTGTTGCTCATGTTTGTTAATGATATGCTGGTTAATTAATAATATATCCGGGTACAGAAATACCCTCAGTGCGTGATGTAATATGTCAGCATGCTGGTTTAGATCAAAGTGATTTTTAGATGAGCGTTGTAATATTATAGCCGCGTAGTATCAATAATGCAGACACTGGAGATTGGTTTCTCGTACAGTTCTTTCATCTTGAGTGTGTGGAATGGGGGGCATTAAGTGTATTACGATGTCATGGCTGCCAAGTTCTTTACCAGTAATAAAGTGATGATATAAGTTGTAATGGGGGAATTAGGAAGGAGATATATGAAGTCGACTGAGTGTAATGAAGGTAGGTCCCAAGTAGGGAGAAGGTGTTGATGCACGAAATAAATACAAAAATGAGCTTGCAAAGGAGACTAATTGGATTTGAAGAATTCTTACAGGTGGCTTAATCAACCAAGAAGAATGGGAGGGTGGAACATGCTCGTTACGCTGTTAGGGATTTAGTTTAGACACGAAAGGAGCAAGTTGGTAGAGGCGGAGTGGAATGCAAACGAGCTAATTGATTCAGTCAGGCCTCCGACCACCACTGACTGTACTTGCATTTGGTCTAAACCCAGGATTGCTTTCTCCCCATGGTCCACACTAATGAGAGTGAAGAAGGTTATGAAAATATGAGCTGAGCGACGACCACGGCGACATTAAAGACATGCCACGGCATGATCTTGGCAATTAATTTATATTGAATAAGGAATAGGCAATGGGCCTCAGGAATCTCCTCCAAACTAGCAGAGAACTCCTCTCTGAAAATCAGATTATCGAATGAGAAGTTATGGGCCAACTAGAAAGTTTCGCGAGAGAAACATGAAAGGGAGTGAACACCGAGAATTTTGAACAGTCCCCGTGTTCAGAAATATTTACGATAATTGTTCACTAATGCCAGCCAGTTCCGTCTTGTCTTTCTCTCCTCTTCTTCACGAGAAGAACCGTCTTTCCCTATACGACGACGAGCCCCACTTAATACCTCACTTTATACTAAAGAAGCCTCTCTCTCCACCGTCACTGTCAACTTCCACCAATAAATCCACATTGACTCAAACTAAATGCTTTCTCTCCTTTTTGTCATTCCATTATCAACATTTTCCTCAGTCATTTGGCGTCCTCTCACTATCTTTTTACCATCCACGTCTCTCCCATAATTAATGAATTCGAACAACATTTCAAACTTATTTCTGCACACAAGGATCGTTCACATTCCCACACACTCCTTCCCGCACCAAAATGCATTTCCCAGAAGTGCCACTTCTCTTTTTGTTCAACAAAAATTTGTGACTTATCGTGTCCTCTCTCCTACGCCTCTAAAGTGTTATTCAATACTCAGCAACTCTTTGTTTCCCAATGTAATCGTATGTCATTATTAGTTTTGTACTTCAATTATTGTCGAGTTTCTCTCAGCACTTGACAACTTTGAATGAGGGTTTCACACTCACTCTCTCACTACATGTTCGCTTTTTCCCACTCCCGTTTTACATTTTTTAACGAGTTTGCTGTGCTAAACGAGAAAGAAACTGTACAATTCTAAAGCACGGGTTGTAAGTGCAAAGCTAAGTGAACAAAAGGAGCGCAACAAAGACTTCACTTCAAAATGTCAACAGTGCATGTATTCATAAATATATTTAAAGTAATGTTCAGCATATGTAACTTTTAAGCAGGCAATTCAAATGATCTGTAGCAAAACAAGAAATGTTATGTTACGTTGTGGTTGATTTAAGTTACACAAATGACTTTAATACTTCACTCCCCATCACCCCATCTGCTTCTTCGCTTTAAAAAAGTGAAGCCTTACCTACAGATACAAAGATTTGGCAAGCAGATGAAATGAATCCCACAGATGCGTATAAATTAAAGATCACTTAAGCCATACAACCACATGTAAAGTAAATTCGAAGTGAATGGCAATATGTGGGTGTTAAATTATTTCTAATCATTTCAGTCTAGGAGTTAAGTTTAATAGCACTTTATTTGCATGGTAAATCGAACATTCTTGTCGACAGGTCGGAGTCAGGAGAACTAGAAGAAGACGACACAGAAAACGGAATATTTTCTTATTCGGCTGCGCCTTTAATTTGATAAATTCAGCAAATCCTTTACATAATAAAAGTGCACGTAGATGCACAATCTCCCATAAGTAAGTAGTAAAATGAACGTCATGACTCAGGTGGAGCTCACTTTCCCCTTAAAACTTAAAAGCAAACGCAGTTTGTTGAATTATACCTTCATAAGTCTTTCTTTTGGAATATAAACTCGTTCGAGTTTAGAAAGTTTGCAACTTTCTCATGCAATCAAAATGTAGTCTTCTCAACCTACAGAAATAAGTTTAGAAAAGGCTCAGCAGAAGATGCAGCTTGGATTAGAACAAAAACTATAACAGTTTCGAACTCACATGAAAGAATAGGCAGAATCAATAGAATGAAACAAAAAATATGGATCACACAGGAAGTTGGGGTTAGAAACAGCGATCATGGCCCGAGAAAAATTTCTGTCACAACTTTTAGAAACAAAGTATACTTTTAGCTGAGCGTAACTTGGAGATGTGTGCCAAGTGGAAATGGCGTTACAACAAATGCTGCTCTGATCCGTAAGCTTCCATTAGCATTGATTGATTTTGACACTTGGTTCCCAACAATTAGCTGAGCGAAAGAAGAATATGTGGGGAGGTGGGAGGTGGAGGGGGACAGGACAAGATTGCTCTGTGGCAAGAAAAATAAGTTGCAAAGGGGTCAAAGATCATCTTTCACCTGTCACGGAAGGCTTAAGTTGTGTTGTTTTCAAGGTTGAAATAATATTTGGCAACAATTCAGGGAAAAATAATTAATTGACATAACTTCTTAGGCTACAGCTTGCATATCTGAAACCCAATCTTGCGAACACTCTTCTCCTTAAGCTGAGAAACATATTTGTTCAATCATCTAAAGCTGTGGTATCGAGAATGTGCTGACTCGACGGAAACTAGTATTCTGGACATAGTGAGCAACCTTCGTTTGAAATTGACCTATATACTTACACGCCTTGAAGGTATGTGGGCTTAAAGCCAAATGGTTTCTGAACATGGAAGATTCGCAATTTCGCATACATGATCGTTGTTCTCTACCCGAGGAATATCTCTTGTTTGAAGAAACTTGTGGGAACTCAGCACCTGCTCAAGTCTTCCTCAGCATTGGTTTCTACTTTCCAGAGTCCCACTGTGTTCTTATTTATTGTTAAATCATGCTGAAAAACGATTCTTCCAACACAAAATACTCAATACATTTAAAAGTATGTTCATCCTCAAACTTTCTTTCCTCGGTGTAAGTACAAACTGGTCAGTTGAGTTGCAGAACAAGTGTACTAATCTGCACAATAACTTCTCCTTCTCGCTGCAACCTCATTATTATACTTTCTTCCTGGAAGATTATTAGGACCTTACACTAGAGCTGTGCTAATCTGTATACACAGGGTCATTACGACCTTGTGGTTCACACAGTTTACTGACCGGTATTACGTCCTATTCGATTACTTTCTACCTGGAAAATCAGTTAATCTACTATGGGATAAACCCCGTATTGACAGTGTAAATTGGATTACGACATTATTATATTTCAAATGCAAAGATATCTTCTAGCAATTACTGAGGAGGCAATTATTTATGTACACAATAGAACTGGTGTTTGGACTAACTAGAATAGAACGATTACAAAACGCAGGTTAGTTATGTTTGAATAACTTCCGTATCAGATTTTGAACAGTATCAAAGGAATGAAATGAAGTGGTGATCAGATAAATAAATCTGACCGAAAGCAATTGAGGCGGAAACCTGAAAGCCACATAACATAACCCTCAAAGTTGACAACTCTGTAAAGAGTATCGTATTTTAGTCATGGACACCCACAGATTTCATGAAGTAGAGCAGTCATGCTTAAAAATGACCGAGGAACATTAAAAGCAGACATGGTTTAGACACTAATGAAGAACGGTGGGAGCGAGAGAGAAGAGTGAAATGGTCAGGACTGAGAGCTCCATTCGTGCACATGAGCTTCATTAAAGAATTATCATCAGGACAGCTTCATAGGAGTGGGAAAGTTCATGCTAATGTTCCAAAATGTACAAAATAAGGTCCTTATTGGTAATTTTATGATTTAGGCAGTGTTGTTTCTGCACAGAGGAGTATGGAAGGAGGGTGGCGTATAATTTATGTGGTACAGAATAGACAGACGTCTGGAATTCGAGGATATTCAGTGCAAATTACGGTGCCCTGCATTCTCACCAACATGAATGATCATTGCCTTCAACTGAGCTATTGTGCATCTAGGGAAGTGAGTGCCCGTACAAAACGCTGAGGATGTCCATGTCGTCCGCTTCACTTGGAAGGATATCGGTTGTGGGAGAAAGTGGAATGCTCATTTCACAGGAAATAATATTGCTAGTACAAGAGGGAGAGTACATTCGCATGAAAGAATGAGCGCGATACGAAATAATTTATCATCATTTTACGCTTATTTTCCTTCTCGAAGGATGGAAACAATCGAAGCATTGATGTGGAGTTCGGAGAAAGTCAAGAGCAGACGAAGCCGTAATGGCAAGCATCAGATGGAGGAACACTACATATCGGAATCATTTCACTTTCTGAATAAAAGCAATAAAATTGCAGATATGGTACAGCTAGGTGCTAGAACCGAACTACCAATTTTTCCACTTTGATTCTGGGTAGTTCTGACAACCAGCCACAAATCAAATGCAGATCCCACAACTGGAGCACATACCAAATTCATCTAAAAGGTAACATAACTTGTTTCCTAGATGAAACGAATTTTTGCTGCTTTCCAAGTGAAAGGATGTGTGTGTGTGTACGTATAAATATGTGTGTGTGTGTGTGGTGCAGTATTTGTACACTAAAAATCTCCAACCGCTTTATTTTTCTACTTTACGATTCAGCTTTTCATGTTCCTGTGAATTATAGACTCGCAACTGAATCCACATGCAAATGCCTCAATCTCTGATGCTTTCGTGTAATGTGCTTTATGTAGTAGCAAGCCCAATAAAATGTGTCCAACCTCGGTGATACACCCTATTACAAGTTCCTGGATAGAACGTGGAATCGTGTAGTTTGTAGCACAACATTATCGAAATCATTCGCTTCGACTCAAGTGTACTCTGCTGACTTTTACAATTATTCTTTATGGCTGACTCACTCGAAAAAGAACTCCGAGCCCCTATAACATTATTTGAAATCTCGTGTTACACTCACACACACAACATGTTCAAAATCACGTTGTGAGCTCAACACCGTAATAAATTTTACGCCAACGGTATTGCTTGCAGTTTTCCGATGACATGAAAAATACACTTTTTGTCAGCAGATACACGAAGAAGATATTATATGGCCCTGATCGATATCCGTAGTCATCTTATACAGCTATCAAGCTTCCCACACAGTTTACTCGCATCTCTCCATTCGTATGCAACGTCTTATTGTTGTTAGCTTTAACACGATTTCACGATCAATTAAGTTGATTTGCAAAATCACGCTGCATTTCAGAGAAATAATTAGTTTTCCAAGGAGAAAAGGAATTCTTCGTGTTTCTTTGACTCATTAGTACGTTAGGGTGAAAGTATTTCGTGTGTAAGACAAACGAAAAGGCTAGAAGAACATTTAGTGAATTACTTCTGGGTTCAACTGTGCTTTTGTAATCATCATCATACACAGGACGTGGGAAATGATGCTGAGAGTTACGAGGCAAATTAAGCAAGGAGAAAGTTTGCTTAGAATGGATCCGGAAGGGGAAGAATATTGTGCCTTCGTCCTTGATTCTTTCAATCGAAGCTCGATTATGAGTTTCCGTGAGGAATACACACAGAGGCTAAGCCAACGACGGAGTACGTCGATAATGTTAATGAAACGAAGACTTTTAATGAAAGAGAAGAGATGCAGTGTGAATACAGAATCGTCAAGAATTCATCATTAACACGAAGGAAAATATTCCTCTTGGGTTTACAGCATGTACAAACTCGGAAGTAATTCTATTGATGTTCTCTTGAGCGAGGAAAGTTCATTAAGCTTCCTTCTCAACTCAAATACACATGTAGTGTGATCAAAGTTATGGTGAGTGAAAGAAAGTCCTTTGCATTCGATTGAAGCTCAGAGATTTAAACATTGTGTATCATTGAGGAGGTCCTCAGACTGCGAGCAGCAGGGAAGGAAGGGAAGCGTGTGTATTCTTTTATGACAGCGTTAAGCACGTTTATCATCGTCATTAGTCTATTGTGTCATGGAGAGTATAAAGGTGAGAGAGGGGACGTGAATAATTTAGAGCAAATTGAGATCTGAGGAGGAGGGCTGTAATTAAAGACGGGCGTAAAAAGAAGACGGAGGAACGTGGGTGGAATGAAATCAAACTTACTTGACATGTGGGCACAAGTGAATTGGTCAGTGCATCTGGATCTCTCCATCCGAGCAGAGGAGGAATTGAGATTAAGGCTGACAAGACCCATACCATTCCAATCATTACAGCTGCTCGGGCAGGTGTTCGTTTCTTCAAGTAGTCCACAGCTTGTGTGATTGACCAGTAGCGATCTAAGCTGATGAGGCATATATTCATGATTGAGGAAGTGCAGAGAAGTACATCCATCGCTGAGTGTATGCTACACCACACACTCCCGAAAATCCAGTACCCCATGAGTTCGTTTGCCAGTGAGAATGGCATTATTAAAAGTCCCACGAAGAAATCTGCCACTGCCAGAGATGCAATGAACCAGTTCTGAAGATTCTTCAGAGACTTTTCCGTCGCGATCGCAATAATGACGAGCATGTTTCCAATCACTACTACAATCATCATGAACGTGAGTAAGATGGAAGAGATGATGATATGAAGGGTCGAATATCCCAGCTCATGTAGCACCACCGTCGTATTGGTCCCATTATCGGGAATACCCAGTTCCTCGGACCCATTCACCCCCAAGTTCCAACTGACCTCGTCGTAAGGACCACTCAGGTCCCCTCCTTCCGTGTTTATTACTCCCGAACTGCCTTCCATCATTGATTTTTCACTCCTCCAACCTACGTGAACTTTGACATTATTCCACTCATCTCAAAACGAGAGTAACTCATCATGCTGCTGTCAATCGCTTTCTCCCAAAACTCACTTCAAAAGACTCACTCAGTCAACTCGACTGCAGCTGTACAATAATATTTGTCTGTGTACACACTCCGACTTACAAATACAAACAAAGTGTGCTAAGTGTGGATCAGTCACACAATTTACCAAGTTAATGAAGATACGGGTCAAACAAGTTCCCAAACATGAGTAAATTTGGGAGTACAGTAAGTGCTACCTCTACTTACTACTACACATTTGTCCTCTAAAATTGCTCCGTCAGTCAGACTGTCAATTATATGATGGGCTCCAAACGCTTCCCATGACAATCTGTTATGTAATTCCTTTCACTCTTCATACATTCACACAACATCATAGGGAAATCGCTACTCTTTTATATGACAATCTATTCCACCTAGATAATATATTATAGAGAGAGAGAGAGCTCTAGAGTGTGTGGTTCTCTATTATTACAATGTAATCCTGCTGTACCTGACAGTTTCCAGAGAGAGCACCTTATAGTCTACCACACACAAAGGAAAGGTATATCTTTATTTTATAGACGATCTAGTAGCACGAATAGTTTTTGACGAGATGGTTGTTGTAATATGAGTAACAGTCCTGCTGCAGTGTTCACAGTTTCTTAGAGCTAGAAAGGTATGTTTAGTATCACGCCACATAATTGACGATGAAGTTTGTTGGCGTGGAAGGAATTAAGTCGGGGTCTCACTGAAAAGGAAGTTGTTGGCCAACAGGTGCACTGAATGAGTGAGTCTAAATCATTGTGGGAGAGTTCCATTTAAAAGAAGGGGATTGGGAGGACGGGTTTATTGGGTATTTGAGATGGAGGAAATGAATCCGCTAAATTATGGTTCTTTGGCGATTGCTAAATCAAAACATGAGAGAACACCGGATCTGATGTGCCATACGAGGCGATGTTTGAAGGAGAGAGAGAGAGAGATGTGTGTGTGAAGAAAGTGAGAGCAGGGAAATCACTTAAGCACATTTGAGCTGGAGCGAGATGAAATTGTTTGCGGGTATTTTTCACAGCTAGTAAATCCCATTAGAGGGGAAGTGAGAGTTATTTTTGGTGGACAGGTAGTGAGAGTCCTGAGGTGGCTGTCCAGACAGGAGAATGTTGAAAGAGCAGAGGCTGTGCGAGACTGTTCTTCTGATGGCGATGGAAGCCGTGGAGAATAGAGAGGAGCGATAGGGAGCACATGGCCCGACAACGGGCACTTCGGTTGGAGGACTCATTCCTACTACGGAGGAACCCATCGATGTTCTCTACACCCATCCGATTTCATGCGGTGTCATCCGACCGATAAGCCAGAGCAGAGTGTCTTGGAGCCTCCGACTCTCCGGAATTCGGGACACAGGCGCACAGGCAGCCTCACTTTGCCTCACACAACTCAACAGTTTTCTCCTCAACTTGTGGTTCTTGAAGGAGCTATTCATGAAAAGGATTGTAGACGATGAATCTATGAGTTCTCCCGATCTAAGATTCAAGCTGCTGCTCTGCAAGGAATCTGTCCCACTACCCTCGCGTTTTTTCTTTCTTTTATCCACCACCACTTTTCTACAATAACTTTCCAAACCTCTCAAAGAAGTGGAGATTGGTGCGAGATCCTCTTAAAGAAATGTAGAGGCTGCATAATAATCGCGAGGTGGAATTCATTCGATTTAAAACTATTTCGAACTCCCGACGGAGCCAAATAGCTATCTCATTACTAATTCCGAGGTAATTAAATCCCAGGGAGATTTATCTATCTTCTACTCAAGAACGAAACTATATAAGTTGGGGACAAACATTATCCCATCTCGGACCACATCGCTCCTATCTTATTCCTCCCATGTAACCTTCATCAAACTTCCTACTTTAATAACTTTCTATCTATGCATCACGCTACATTTTATGTATCGTTTATTGCATTCCCAACAAACTTCTCCCTCAACTTTCTCAACACCCATCCACTCGTACAAATTTGTCAACCTTATCTCCACATACACACACACGCTCGTCTTGATTCTTGAAAAATGTCTTAGTGTAATTACTGTTTGTCATGCGCTTCGCAAAACACTCAACCATGAAAGTTAAAGTACCGTGAATTTGCTTGTAGAAATAGATACATCCATGCAAATACACAAACACACAACACACACAAACTTACAAAGAGTTACAAACCATCAATATATTTATGCAATGTGAGCAAATGCTTTTGTGGACCCTGGGCGTCGATTCCCCAACTTGTGTGTCAAATTATGCCAGTAATTCTTTCCTTTCTAAACTTTTGTTTTATTGAATTACACATCAATTAATGCAGGTGACAGGCACACATGTATTTTCTTTCTTGACGTTTGTACAAGCATTCAACCTTTGAGAGCTCGTGGACTAAGTAAATAAGAAATGTTGTGTGTGGGAACTAGAGTTGTGTTTCATTGATTACACGGTGAAAGTTTCTCTGTAGGAATTCATTATCGAATGGTCTTCAAGTCTTTATTCTACGTTTGCAACGCGGAAGGATAGCTTTGGTAAATATTGGTTGTTTGAAGCTGCTTGCTTTTGCTCTTGAAATGGAAATGCTGGCAGTAGAAATAGTTTAGCCAACATTGCAATTAAAATGTCAAAACTTGTGGACTGTGGGAAGCAGCAGAGGTCTGTGTTTTCACTAAAAGACGCATTTGAAGAATCATAAAGATTTGAAAGATGAAAGGAGCCGTTCTGTCCGGTGATGTAGTGAAAGTACGGAGATCATATTATTGAGGAAAAACAGCTTGACTGAACTGCTAATGAAGCCTTCGTGGATGAGCTGTGAGCTCCACAAGTTGTGAGGCAACAGAGTCACAGCAAACTGGCTGTACTTCGTGATAAAAGCGTCCATTAAGCGAGAATGCATGTGCCATGTAACTTTCTCGTGAATGACTTCCGCTGCTTCGACATCCATGATCAGGTACATTCTCATTTCATAAGGCAAAAGGCAGCTTTGGTCGTACTGCACATCAGGGCATAATTCATCGGCACAATCTGATGAGAAGAGAAAGTTTGAGTAAACTCGCACTTCTGTCTGGTGTGTGTATATATACGGTGGAAGTTGAAAGTGATATGCTTGGCTCGCACACTGTCAGAATAAAGTTGAAGGACAACTCAAAGCAAGCAAAAGCCCAGGAGATACTCTCTGAAAGATCCGGTGGAAATCTACCACCAGGAGGAGGGCTACAATAAAGAGCATCGCGTTTTTATATGCCTGTTGGCAGAGCCTTAAATAATGTAAAACACAACTGATGCTGAATCCTGGAAGTTCTAATGCATAAATCAATAAGACAAAGGAATTATTCTGACTCTTTTTCGTGGGGTGGTGTACAAACTCTTTCGGTTTAGCACAGTAATCACAATGGCAGTTGAACATCTGGAATTATGTTTACTGCAGAAAGAGAAATAATTCACGGACATAAGTTGCGGAGACCGTGGCAAGTGGATCGAATGCGTGAAAAGGAGACTCGGCCAATATTGAGTATGACATGTAAAGCGAAAAAGGCGTGATGTAATATTTCGAATGGGTGAAGAATAAAAGATGTCTTGACTACACAAGAAGAATCAATACCGTCGAATCGCGAGCTTAAAAGCTTTTTAGAGCACACAGAATATTGTATATGATTTACTTACTGGTCCGCAGAGCTATGAATAGGGAGTTCCTCCTAACCCCTATTTTGCCTGTGGAAACGAGTCCTCATAATAAGCCACTCGAATTTCAATACTACTCCAAATGTGCGGAAAAGCGGAAGTACCCTTTCACAGGCATTTTTTGAAATCATAACCGATTCCTGCGATAAAATGTCAGGATTGCATTATTTCCGTGCACCATGAAATATTCCACCACGATATTTTAATCATGCTTCCAACTCAGGAAATAAAGCACTTTCACAGGCTCTACATCCCTTCTCTTGTTGATTAATATTCTCATGGTGTAGTACCAGAGCTCATCATCATCTCTCGAGTACTGAGTTGAGTTGAGCCCTTGTCCATGGATGGAATTTCACATTTATATTCTTTCTTCTTAAGCACACACGAATAGAGCGATTCAATCTCGCGTCAATCCACGCACGGCAAAATGAGACTATTAATTTTTGTTTGCTCGTTTGTTGAAAAAACCTAATTTAGCTTTGCCTCCACTCAACCCGGCTTTGCAGACTTCCCGAGTTTTATTCGAATCTTACAGGTTAAAACATAATATCAAAATTTACTCTAAAGAGGTCAGTATAAAATTGTTCTGTTCGATCTGCAGTCTTCAGTTCACGATAGGCATCTCCGCCAGGCGCCGTTTCCTTTCTGATTCCATAGACAAAACAACCTTCCACGTATCATAGGATACCTCTTCTGAACAACGCAATTTAGATAAGCACCTAGAAATCACAAAATTAAAGTTCAGACGATCTCTACGTACTGCACAATTACAAACTGACAGCACTTTATGAATCAACGTACTTAGTCATAGTAAGGCACCGGGTCAAATCGCTTTCAGTCATGTGCCTTGAGGAATCGTTGTTTTGGCGACTCTTAACGAAATCTCCGGCTATCAGCTATTCGTCAAACAGCAAGTATTAGAGAAGGTAATTACTTACATCGATTATATGAATCAATTAGTTCTTACGTCATGAACGAGGGGCCCAATTAGCGGACACTCTTTTATTTTCGTCTCCTGCAAGCAGTAACGGAGACTATTCGCTATATCAGGATTTTTCAAAAACTTCAGCAAATCGGGGACTATAACTTCGTCATGGATTGCATTGTTGTGCATTTGTTGACACCAGGGGATGAGAGATAAGTTCTGTATGTAATTGATCGTGCCTTTAGCATGTAAACATAAGGGAAAAAATAAAAAAATAGAATTTCTGTCTTACGTGTGTTTGCAACATAGCTCGGCTTTGCGAAAGTACAATAACCGGAATATCATGGTTAATCTCCATTTGCGAATACTTATAGTCATACCGAAGTGTTTGCCATTCCATAAGTTTCTCTAGCATTTGCAAGTTGGATTTGGCTGCAATAGATAATACATCAGTTGATTATTTAAGGTGAGCACATGAGAATATTGTTTAAGTTTTTTTTGTCAAATCAAGTGCAAGATCTGAGTTTAAAAGTATCTAGGTTGCCTGACACGTTGGAATGGACGAAGTTTCTTGAGCACGTAAGCTACAATCTTAATTCTATAATACAATAGGTGATGGGTAATGTTAGCAGTTGTAGCAAAGTAGAAGTACCTACTGGGTCCTTCGACCAAATATCTGTGTTTTCTCGACACTGTCATTTATAAATTTGAACTTAATTCATGAAAATTATTTCTCCTGAACTTTCACTTGAAGTTAGTATCAAGGGAAGTGGAGCATTTTCGGAGACGAATATAATAGAAACATGAGCGTACAGAATAAGTTTATGTCTGTTTATGACTATGACGAAGAGCTTGTGGTTAGAACACAGTCTGAGCTCAGTTCCCACTTTAAATATACATGTCCCCTGTGTATTGACGGACAGGAGCAATTCAGAAATGAATAATTATCTCAGGGCCATCAAACGCCCCATAAGTATTGAGCTGAAGAATAGGCTTGAAAGGAGTAATGAAAGTCAGTCGTTCCTAGAACGCAGAAATATTCTCCACTCAACTCAATTTCTACTTCAGCCTCCGGCTCTCTTCTTCAGCATTCATTTTCACATGAATAATAATCTGCGTGCCCCTTTTATCTAACTATTTCTTTCCATCAATAATCCGCAGCACTGTAGCTTCCAGCCAAGTTATCTCAATTAAAGTTTCCTTCTCAGCATGCAATAGTTATAAATGTGACTCCCAAATGACAGAGGCGCTGTGACGAAAAGGTCAAAATATTAACC
>JAQGAC010000221.1:0-33163 GCA_034696585.1 Isotomurus maculatus
ACCTTCATTCATATTACAATTCTTTTATTGGACAAATGAACATGACTCCTCATGTCATTCTTCAATTTGGTATACAACTCAATTTAGTGTCAATTGACGAATCGTAAGTTCACCTGATCTTTGAGAATGGTAAAAGTGTAAAACCGTTTTCGTTTATGTTTTAGTAATTTGGAGGAATTTTTACCTGAGAATCGTTTCAATGCAAGAGTGGAAACTAGATAAGGTACTTTACATTCAAGTGTATTACACTCACAATTAGAGAAGATGTTAAATACGCTTGTTAACTATTCACAGTTCTTTACCCAATCATATCACGAGTGCCCAGAGTTTTATGTTTTCTTGTGTAACGCCCGATATTTTGGCATGTACCCAAAGAGCTAATTAATGATATTTTGATCAAAATTATTCAGGAGAACAGGAGTTTACAGACAAAATAATTGCGCTCAAATATTACTTGCCGGAGAGATTTGAATTTTCCAAACACACAATCGATAGTCAAAATGCTGGCCAAAATATTTGATGTGACTGAACATACAAGCTTGTGTGTAGGTAACTTATTAATTTAATGGAACAGACAAGCCTTGGTTCCCCATGTCTAGCAGTGTATTCAATTTCATTTGAAG
Organism: Isotomurus maculatus; assembly: GCA_034696585.1. NCBI lineage: Eukaryota > Metazoa > Arthropoda > Collembola > Entomobryomorpha > Isotomidae > Isotomurus > Isotomurus maculatus. The sequence goes on from JAQGAC010000221.1 coordinate 624, forward strand.
TCTTACCAGAAGCTTTCAAAACTGCCATTGACCAATGAGAACGTCAAAATATGAACGGAAGATGTCTAAAGCATCAGGAGTTGCAGGATGCGTTGTGTTAATTTCTTTTTCTGCATTTCCTGATGAGGAATAGTGGAACCGATCGAAAGCTAGAATAAAATAAAGTACTGTGGTGACCTTGATACCGTGATAGATGAAGAACATTAAGTAATACAAAAAATTGTGTAAAACATTGGGGGAACTCTGATAGATATTGTCAAGAAACTGACACCTTGCACACTTAATACAAATAATTTCATTTGTGGAAAATTGCTCTTAGGTTTGGATACATTATGAGGTAATTAGGTACGACACTATATTAGCTCGGGATTAGCAAGCATATTGCGCTCATCACGACGTGAAACACAATTTCTTATTGAAGTGATCCTTAAATTATAGCGAAAGATATGAATTTTTGCATTAATTAACGAATGGTAATTAAACTCTATTGAATAACATACTTTTAGAGATTACTCGAGGAATACCAATTTGTTAGCATGTAAATGATCAAAAACTGTGTTCTCACCTGTTAACACTTAATCCTTTCAAAGATTGTTACATGTAAGCTTAAGCCCTAAAAGTTGACAGAAATTAGCTGTCATTCAGCTTGTATACATACTAGAATCGTGTAAAACCCTTTTAAAATATTCGAAATGATGCTAATTCCACTTGATAGATTTTTTAGTAGAACAACGCTTCTCTCGTCATACTTGGAAATGCAGACGTCTGGCAGAAAACATGAAAGGACTTAAATGTTTAAAATGAAGTAGGTATGCACAAGCAAATGGGCTTTATGCAGATAAATCCCTTTCCTCCTCTTCGACATATCCCGGAGAGAAAAGATTGATTTACAAGTTGCCATTATCTTCCCCGCCCATCCTTCCAATTATACTAATCGTACACCACTCGCCCTTTCAGTTCGATATTGCACATGGCATGGTTACTTCTGCATTAAAACGACCGACGTGATACCTCACCTTGTTAAGCTTATCAGTACTTATCAACAGCCTCCCAAAAAAGTTGTCAATAATAGGTTGTGCTTGCAATCCTCACCGTTTAAACCAAATATTCATTCAGTCTACATTGCTTTGACTGGTATTGTTGTATAATGTGCAACAAATATCGCAATTAATGTTTCGATAATTACTTCGTTCTCTTCACACTCCTGTAAAGAAATTAAATTTTAAGTTTCGTTAGTAATCATTACTTACTCTTCAGCGGATGTGTATTTCATAGATAAAGAAACGCCTGTAGCAATTGCTTCTTTCATTGCTAAGAACTCTATTTCATTTGCTCTAAACGTGCACTACGCAAAGAACTAGACAAAGTGTAATGCCAAAAATTGGCACGTCATAATGTACACAGGCAATAAATTGAAATTGTTTGATAACATTGATTTGTTGGTCCATATAATGATTACACCAAGAAACAAATTCGTAACCGCTTTGAAAAATAAACGCCACAGTGCTACCCAAATCCCAATATTGAATTATTCCCAAGTTTGGTTTGACGATGGATGACTCCCCATTTGCATAGATCTCCCACAGGTTGTCGTCCTGCACTCCAAAATTCAATGATTCAAAATTTGTGACGGGGTGCCAAGACATGAAAAGAAGTGGATGGGTGAAATGAACTGCAAGTTCCAAGGGTGTGAATAATATTTACATCGACACACAACCTTTGCAGCGTCTTTTCCTGCTTCCGTCAAATATTTATAATTTGAGTGTGGGACAGGCTGCAAGGAACCGAGTAGGAAGAATTGACCTTCACTTTTCACAACTGGAGGCTGTTAAAGAAGGCTGCTGCTGATAATGATGACGTCACTCTGAGGCTCCCCGTGGGTTGTGGCACTATTAAAAGAAGGGGGAATGTGAGAATGTCAAATTCATCGCCATGCCCCCTTTCCTCTCTCCTAAGAAGCAGGTGAATTTGTCGCATATTGTCAACTCACGTGACTTCCATTGTCTTGAGCGCTATTGAAAGACACCAAGGCTCAGGTGAGCCTACCCGGCTTCCAATGAAAAAATCTTTTAGCGATGAGAAAAGGTAATAATTTAGGTAATTGCAAAGTACCCGGTTTTCTAGCTTAGTTTTCAGGAAGTAAATATTAATATTGTCCACGCAGCCAAAACAGTTATCATCATTATTAAAATCACTTTTGGTTTGTTGGTGTTGTTTAATGTTTATTCTCATCATAATGTATTTACGTACAAGTTATATTTCACTCGAAGTTGCGTACACCGCTTTCGTTCTATCTACTAACGACAGCTAAGAAGTATCCTATTATAGAGATTAACGTTCCCCAAAGGCTTTGGTAATCAATGGAAACCAAGAAATGTTATTCTTTATCCTTTGATTTATTCATAGCAATTAAATGGTTTACAATTAATAATCTTGACATGTATTTGAAAGCTGACAATCACTCCAAAATCCAACAGTATATGAAGCTATCAGCATCATGTAATCTCCACTTATTGAATCAGAATTAACAGCGAACCTCCCCAACCCCAATGAACTCGAAGTAGGCAATTTTTGCATTTTACTTCAAAGTTCAAAACATTTCTGATCGACTAATTCGTAGCAAATATTTTGGGGAGGAATTGGTTGTGGTTTTGTTGTTCCATAGGTGGGTGTTCAATGAGAAGCTGAGCTTAGGTGGAGTAAAGTTATTAATAAATTTGAGTGATAATATTTCTTGTGGAGAGTTAATTATTAGTTACCTCTGTTGGGTGTTGTGAAGTTCGCTTATTGCAAGCTGACGTGTTCGAGGTGAAGTCGGATTGGGTGACGTTCGTCGTACTCCTCCGTGGCCAACTGCAGCGCCGTCTTTCCCTCTCCGTTCTTCCAGGAAACAACTCCTGGCCACGCGCGGCGCTTCACCTCCTCCAGTTCCCCCAGTTCGATTCCAGAGTGGAGGAGCGAGCCAAGGGAACCAACAGTTGAAGCAGTCAACCAAATCTCAACTCCATATCGATTCTTGTATTTCACATTCGAAGGGATAGCGTTCCAGATTTCTGCTGTGAGTTTTGATTTGGTCCACTCCACCCCGTACAGTTTGAGGAGGGTGCGAATGAGGGGGGCGATGAAAACAGGAGTGGAAATGTCAGGGAAGTCCTGTAGTGTCGCAGGGAGTAGAGCTTCTCCCTGGGTGAGAGAGAGGAGCGCCTCCCACTGCCCCTCCGTCTTAAAAGAGAAGTACTCCGCAATGTGACAGACGCTGTAGAAATTATTACGTCGAAGACGTTCCCTCAAGATCTCTTGGAATTGGGGGAGGAGGTGGGTCCAGTGGGGGTTTCCACGAAGGGCGTTTGAGATCTCCACGGGGAGATACATTATGAGAGTCCATTGATGACCCCTCACTTCCACTCCATTGTGCATTCTCATCCAGTCGCAGTTGAGTCCGAAAGTGGAGAAGTAGAAGGAGAGAAGGTTTCTTACCCCGCACAAGTTGACGGGTTCCTTCCATTCCCTCCAGTACTCCCGCGAGAACCTGTTCCTCCAGCACCCAAAGACGTCTCCACTCGTGAGGACCTCCTTCAGCAGCTCCAACCCATTCTGCTCCTGCATCAGTCGACAGATTTGTTGGAAAATCGTTGGGAGGTCGCAGCAAGCCACCACCTCAATAACTTCGACCACAATTCTCTCCAACGTTGGTTTTTCTATAATGGTTGCTGGTTGTAGGGTGGCGAGGAGATTGAGGGCGACTAATCCCACTGACACGTCCCCTACCAGGTGAAGAGAAGTAGCTGCAGTCGCAATCTGCTCCCGTGTGGCTCCAAGAAGGACTTCAGCCAGTGATCGGAACTGTGGATAAATTCCGTTGAGGTTTTCGAGGAGGAAGGCAGTGAGGATGGAGAATACGGAGGAATCCTCGTTGTCATGGGAACGGGGAGGAGAGACGATGATGAGCGACCGAAGGACAGCCATCAGGTCATCAGGGTTCCGCTTAAGTCTGCGTTGGTTATGTTGGAGGAGGTTGGTGAAGTGAGTTGCATCCGTGTTGCCATAGTAACGGAGGAGGAAGGGGAGTGGCTGGAGGGAATCAGGAGTAAAGGTGGAATCCCATTGGAGACCCCGCGTGACCCAATCCATCAGTTTTACTCGGACGTCCTCAGCTCCACACGAATCCTCCTGAAACTGAGAATGTGATTACTGCCCCGGTCACTTACGAGTCTTAATTTATCTCTGTGTTTTTAACGATAGGTCGTCGAGGGACAAAACCTACGCCAAGCAGATTCTAGAAGCCCAGATAATTTACTTTAGCTTTAAGATTCCTGAGGGGTTAAAAATAGTTTGTAAACATGTAAATACGTTTTTCAAGCTACCTCCAGTTGACAAGGGTTAGTAGGGGCTTTAAAATTGTTGTGATGTCTTACGGAGATAGAACTGCTAATTGCAATTTTATAATCTCTATTGATCTCTGATTCTATAATCTGATAATTGTGGGTAGGCATACCGAATTCAAGATGTTCATGTAGGTTTAGGAAAAATTGGGAGCATAGTTTCTATTATTTTCTTGGTTCTACTATCGTTATGATATAACAGTAAGGTATTATTTTTGTGCGCCTAGAGATATGAAGTTAGCAAAAGTTGGAAAGTCATTGCTAAGGGCCAAAAAACTTCTGCAAAATTAAAATAACAACAACTGCCAATTTTATCACATTATGCAGCAAGTCTTTTCGTCTATCAACTCTAGTGATATTGTGTATTGACTAAAATATGTAACTTTTCTGTTAACACTTAATCATCCTTTTTGGGCTTTTGAATTAATGTAGAGTTCTCAAATTTTGAAAGACACAATAAATCTATAGTACTAACATTACTGTAAAATATGAACTTCATCTGACATGGATAAAGCGTAGAATGGAAACGAACAAATGTTCTACTGCTTCATAGAAACACGTTTTACAAATTTCCAAGTAACCCAATTTGCAAGACTTAAGCAGGTACAGCGGGTGGCTTAATTAATCAATACTGTTGGTTTTCTGGGGGCTTAACAAAATCGCCTTTTGAACGAGCATACAAAATTTCAAAGGCATAGCTCCAGTAGATTTTGAGATAATTGAGTTCCATCCTCGACAGACAGACGTCCGAATGGAAAGATTACGTACTCCAATAAGCCCAATTACCTGGGCTAAAACTAAGGGAGAACCACACCCACACGAAGACACTGGAAACTAACCAAGTTAACAAATTATTATATTGACGAAATCAGATTTAGGAATAAGATTTCAGACTTGACTAGAAAACTCTTGATTACTGTCAAATACAACCCCAAATTCTTTGTTCTGATTTAATATATTTGTGTAAGGGACAAACAATTAATAGCATGAAGCAGAGTATGTGAATGAAGCTCACCAATATCGTTCTTTATGCACTTTCTGTGACATAATCAAATATGATCGTATTCCTTATTTTTCGGACTTATTTAGTGCAAATTCTGACCACCACACACACGATACAAGAATGTCTAATTTCATTCATGCCCCTCTCTCCAAGGGCAATAGTTATGGTACCCGTTCCTTTCACTATTCTGATCCCCACATGTGGAACGCCCTGCCCATTTTTATTAAAGATATTGAGTCCTTTCCATTATTGAAAAAAATTTTAAATGTCTAATTTTATCTAAATAGATGTACAGCGCTTCAACTTTTACATGTGTGTTTTATATAATCTTGCCCTGCTTGTTTAATTTTATACTTGACTAATTTGTAATCTACCATACTATTATCAATATACCTATTGTCTTTGCATCAATACTTCTTGTACAATTTTACTTTTCAGGATGTAACCACTCCAGGCTGGAGATTTCTTGATTCAATAAATAATAATAATAATAATATGTGTTTTGTCCAATTGGATGGTTTCTTAAATTAAAAGCTGAAAAAATAGTTTTATTTTGAATTATTTAATGAATTTCCAATGTCTTCCTGTAGGTGTGGTTTTAGTTTTGTCCCTTGGCGACCTACCGCTAAAAATTGCACAGAGATTTTATGCGCGAATAAACGACTCTGCCGGCCGGGGCAGTTGAAGGATCAACTGACAAATATGGTTATAAGGGGGATGCTCACCTTCTCCTCTGAATTCTTGTGAAACCTCCATTGGACCAGCCTTTCCAGCTTCTGAAGGAGCTCCCACGAGCTTCCCCCCATCCACCCGAATGCCTCGCTCAGGGCCACACATACCGGTCCGTCGCTGAAGTCTCCCCTCCGCACCTCCCCCAGCAGGTCATCACACAAGTAGTCTAGTGCTAACCCCCACCCTTCCTTCATCTCAAAGACGGTCTTCCCCTTGTTCCTCCAGAACTTCCCCCTGAACTCCGCAAGCTGCTTCCCTCGAGGAACGAACTCCTCCCCCAGGGCCACGATGACCTCTAGTGGCTGCTCCCCGATGACGTCACTCACCCGAGTCTCATGGTCAGTGATACGTGCGGAGATTTCTTGGCGAGTCAAAAGTGAGACCAACTTACACGCCGACTCCTTGTCACCAATAATAACGGACCAATCTGCATTTTCCGTCTCTAAGAAAAGCTGCTTCAGTTGACTCCTCCCCCCAGAGAGGAGGCCCTCCACCCACTCCCACTTGCTCCTCCCACTTCCTGTTTCAGTCTGAAATTGGCCGACAAAGTAAATAAGTCTGTCGATTAAATTGGCAGCCAGACTAACTTCCTCTTGACTTAGTAGCTCCTGTCCTTCGAAGAAGAGTCCAATAAGAAACATGAGCCTCGCAGTGGCTTCTGAGACTTCATTTGCCACTTTTGGGGGGTGACATGTTGGGGGTGTGGCTGTGATGACTTGATTTATCTTGAGTAACTCCTCCCTCGTCCACTCTCTGTTCTCACTCATCCAATCAAACAACTTCCTGAAGGATTCCCTGTTAAATTCGTGGAAGAGAACTAATTGCGCCTCCACCAGGTCTTTGGGGTCGCCATTGACGAAGCTGAGGAGAACTTCGCGGACAAGAAGCGGAAACGACTTGGAACCGCAGAAAGTATTCAGCATATTAAAAGATTTGTTAATGTCTTTGCTTAAGATGAGCCACTTGGGCGAGAGGGAGAATAACAAAGGAGGCTGAGGGGTGTAAGTGGGAGGAGCTAATGAAGATGCTCCCACCAACAATGACTCCACGTTTTGTTGCGGATTTCGTATGTAGATGCAGTGGAAGAGAATATCTGTCACACCCTGAGGAGCAGCCTCCTCCTGAGTGAGAAGCCTCGCGTAGAAAAACTCTGCGAAACTCCGGTGCTTGAATATAAGTTTATTGTCACTGGCTTCAATGAGGAGGCCGAGGCTGAGTAGCTCGACTCTATTTACCCTAGAGGGTTCATCTTGGGCTACTAAACCGTTTCCTTTGCACTCTGCAAAAACGAGTCTTTGCGGTCTGAACACCGTCCCCTCATCTTCACTGACACTGTCTTCGTTGCCACCGTCCTCGTCTTCGTCGATGAGTTCTTGGATAGCAACGCGATAGTAATGCGGGAGGTTCCTCTCCAACAACCCCTCCAGGCGCATCTCCGTGAAGTTGTCTTCCAATCTCATTCCCTCCTTTTCCACCAGGTGAAGTTTGTGCTTGGAGTCCACATATCTCGTGTACAACTCAAATGTGTTCAACTCACTTCCTCCAGAGAATGTCCCCTCAGACTTGATGACTTCGACGAATATGGAGAGTATGAGGGGGTACTCCAGGAGATCTTCAACGGACCATCTCAGGTTACCCCGAAGCTCACCCAACTGTACACTAGACACTTCCAACACACAACTCATGTACTCATTCTGTTCATCTTCGGTAAGTGGAAGCAGCGAGTAGGAATTCACGTTAAACTCTTCCTTCATAGCTTCCTTGAGGTGTGGTCGTGTTGTCACAAACACTCGAAGGTTTTTACTCAAAGTTGGTTCATTGTCGGAAGTGAATTTGCGGAGGAGTTTGATCATCTTGTCTTTGTGTTTGGGGCAGACTTCATCCAAACCATCGAGAAGCACAAACACAGACACTTCAACAGTTTCAAGTGAGCTGGACGGAATGAATGGAGCGAGTTTGAGGAGAACACTTGACGCACTTTCACTCGGAGATAAGGTTGACAATGTCCTCTGAACTTCGTTGAGGTTGACACGAAGAATGACTCGGTTGCTGGTGACCTTCATTCTGAGTTTGTTTTCAAGGTCGCTCATTTCGGAGGATTTGCCCATCCCGGGAGGGTCAACGATTAACACCAATACATCTTCAAACGACTGGTCATAATGAAAAGAACTAGAACGTGGCTCATTTGACTCGTCATCGTCAGAATCAATCAAGTTACAGGTAACCAAATCAATCAAAGTAGTCTTAGAATAAGTATTCCTTCCGTGTCTTTCCAAATGTTCAGTTGGAGCAACCGTTCTGGTGATGTAATTCTTAGGTAACGGTGGCTTTCTAGGGTTCCACCAAATGAGGTTGTTTTTCAGGGTCTCCTCAAAGTGACTCACAAGAGGAGTTACTACTTTTCTATCAAATCCAGCACTCAACAAAAACTTTCCATCCTCCTGGAACATTCCATCTCCTTTCGCAATCTGCAATAGTCTGTTGGCTTTCTCTTCGTCTTCAAGGAACAACCCTTCGTAGCTTCCTTCTTTGCTTTTGTCTCTTTGCTGCCGAAGCAATTGAACTTGCTCCATCGTTAGGAAAACGTCTGCACCAGAAGTCGTAAACACTTTGAGGGCTGCCAGGTTCCCTGTCTCCTGAAGAGCTTTCTTGAAATCTTCGAACTGGCTCTCGTCCCATTTGGTTGCAGTTTCAGTGTAGAGCATCATCGCTTTGGTCAAGTTTGATGTGCGCGAGTCCAAGTCTAACTGTTAACAAATTAAATCGTCATGAGAGTATTTGTTACCAATTTTAAACAGATTAGTAACTTACGAGTAAATCTTTATCTGAGTCATTGATGAGATATTTTTCAAATAAGCTCACAACCAACTCTGTTCCGATGAAAGTTGAATCCGTCAGTTTCACAATATTCGAAGAGATGAATTTCCTTCGGTCTTCGTCACCCATTTTCTACGTCAATCGCCACTATGATTTGGAGCATAAGAATGTTCTTAACGCAAGTTGTGCTTTAATTTGGATCCGACTGTAGAATACTGTAGATCACGTGAAGCTGGGATACAACTAACCACGTATTACTATACACCTCACACTTTTTCGTTTATCACCACTTATCCTTATCATCACCAGCCTCCTAAAAAAATGTATGTAGGTTGAGCTGTGGTTGGAGCATCCTCGTCTCGTGGGCTAATCTTCACTTCAATAAAATACTATTTTTACGCTTACAATGGAACCTTATTTGATGCTCACATAGTATGTGTTTTGTGCATTTGGTGGGTTTGTCGAGTTAAAAGTTGAAAAAATTATTTTGTGTTGTGTAATACAATTAAAGTTATTTTCAGTGTTATTAGGATTGTGGATGCTCCTCAATTTTAATGTGATAGTTACAGTAGCAGTGGCTCAAATTGGAGTTTGTACAACAATTCAACTAGGAAAATAGGAATCATTCATTTTAGTACAGACATCCAACAATGAAAGATTGTTTACAATTTATTTTGTCAGGTTAGTCTAGTATACAGTTTCCGTGTGTTTACTTGATTGAATGAGCAAGTAATTTTGTAGTACAATAAAATGCATAAGATTGTTTTGTTCCAGAAGAAGTGATAAACACAGAAGATAAGCCTGTTATGTAATGTCGCATCTTTAAATTCAATGACAATTGGATTGATGAGAAATGAGACTGTTGGTAAGCATAGATAAGTTTGCCCTGACAAACTCGCTGCTGTCGTCTTCGTCGCCCATCTTTAACCTTCCCATTGTTATTCAAAACTCAAATTTCCCTTTCACTCCAATACTGCACATAACGTGATTGCATACAGCTGAAGTAGCCAACGGAAAATCTGAATTGGCCAAGCTTATCAGCGCTTATCAGTAGCCACCAGGTAAGAGTTGTCAATGTTCAGTTTCGTGTTTGCATGTGCTTCACCTTCACACACAAAACGTAATCTTCATTCTGCTCACAATTCTTTATTGGACTCACAATTCGGTAGTCAATCGGTATCGCAGTTCAATTCAAAGTAACTTCATTTATTGTAAATAAGGCTGTATGAATAATATTTAAAAAAACATCGATCAGTCCTTCTCCACATTCCTATGCTGTTCTGCGTCTAGGTTACAAATCTCCTCTGTCGCTTCTCTCGTCCAACTGTCACGTGTGCTACTGACCACGTCGATAATTTTACAACTGTCATTGCTTGCATTAAGTAATTTCTAATGAAATTATACCTGTGTTTAGGTACCTTAACATTCGCATAGAAAATGGGACGAAAAAGTCTGCATAGTTTGGTTTTGTCCAAGCAAAGTTTCTTTAGTTGACCATGGATTGCACACGTGTAAAAGTTGTACGTGATTTCAATTTTTAATTAAAATTGTCCGTAGGATTAAGCAGTGATGTGTTGAATATTTCAGTGCCTTTCAAGGTAATAAATATACTATTACTGAACGACACTTCTAATTGTTTAACAAAAAAATCAAATCCTATACACCGTGAAGGATGGCCAGCTACAATAATATACTCCATTTGTACTAATGAGTATCGCACAGCATCATTTTTTATTTACTTACATTTTTGGCCAAGAGGGTCTCGCTTGCATGGATAACGCTGTTAATTTAATTACATGTATACAATACAATAAGCTTCGTTTAACATCATTTAAACAAACAAGAGCAACTTTGTGTTAACAGCTGTTGATGTAACCTTTTAAAGCTAGAGTTTTGTGCGTGAAAATTGGGTTAGAAACGTAGGTTATCGGGTGATAAAGTGGAGATCATTTTTGGTTTTTGGTCATGTTAGTTCATGTCACGGGAACGAACAAGTTGGAAGGAGATGGACAGTAACTATGCAAATGAATATGAGTTTCTTAGGAGTAAATCCACTTCCACCTGCTCGAGAAAAGGTTCATATGGAGTTCCTAGTATCTTCGTCTGCCATCCTTGAGCTTCAAATTTAATTAATCGTGCACTAATTTCCCTTTTACTTCGATAACGCACATTACAAGATTGCGTGCTGGAATGAAACGACTCAAGTGATGATCTCACCTTGTTAAGCTTATCAGCACTGATCATAAGCATCCGAAAAAAGTGTTGTCAATAATCTGTTATGTTTGCTGGCGGTCCAGACTCGCCGATTAAACTAAATCTTTGTTCAGTCTACATTACATTGACTGGCATTGTTGTATCATGTGTAATAAATATAGCCTACTCTTCACACTCTGGTAAAGGAAGTTTAAATTAGCTTTGATAGCAACCATAAACTACTCTTCTTTGAATGTGTGTACGTGTTTGGCCTTAGTTTTCCATCCCACGTTGTTGAAATCAAAAGTGAGTCTAAAAGGTTGAGTGAATTGCCGAAGCAGCTATGAAAATCGCTGCATTCATTCGAGTACGTCTCTGAAAGTAATGATTGGCAAATCAAGTTTCGTAATACAACTAGTACCTCTAGCAATTGATCCTTTAAATACAGAAAACTCTGCTTCATTTAGTCTAACTGATCACTACGCTAGTAACTAGTTTAAGTGTAATTCAAGTAAAGTAAAAGAATAAAACAACTCAAGTATACAAAATCTAGTGAAATGAATTATTTAGTATCCATTTATGCATTCGCCCAAACAGAAAATTCCAAATTAGCATCGGCAAGTATATTTTGTACAGTCCTACTAACTTCTCAATGGTGGGGTGATTTTTGCATCCATAAAACTTTCTGTGGGAACAGCTGCAAAGAATTTGACACCAATTACCAACATTAGACAATTATAACTTCCTTGGGAAACATTACTACCATGAAATTAGACAACTGTTCACTATACAATTTTGTAGCGCTTAGGAAATTAACATTGAGTCTGTCAAAAAATGAAACAGTTAAAATATTCTTGTGATTTTCATTACTTTTTGGTATATTGGACGGATAGAGTAAAGTTAATTTTCGTCCATATTTACGATTTCTTTAGAAGTGAAGATTAGGTAGAGAGTGTTATTTCTGCCTATCCATAAGGAATAAGTAATATCTTAGTGATTGATTTTTCCTCAAAGTCATAGACAAAAACGAGTAACATCTAATTTTGTTAAGGTCCATTGTAATATTTTTAGTGTTGATGTGATTAAATAAAGACAACCGTTACTCCAAACCGAACAAAGTCGAAAGCCATCCGTTATGAAATCTCTCCTCTAGGGAATCAGAATACGGAACGATTCCTACTCAAAACCAATGACATCAAACTGGACAATTTGTGTATTAAAAAACTGCTTCTTTAACCTTTCGGACAAGTTAGTTGGGAGTGAATGACCCATTCTGGTAAAGAAATAGATTTACCTCAGGCTTGTTAGTGAAATTACTTGGCACTGGGAACAATTACAGAAAATTTGAGTTTTGATCTGGAAGGAACGTCGAAGAGGGGAAAAATTGGAACGGGACTGTAACGGAAGGGCAATTGGGAAAGAAGTTGGTTTGGTTGTTGCCAAGTTGGGTTTTCCATGAAAGCAAAGCTTTGAATTGTCGAAATATGAGTGTTTGTCAGAATTCCAATTATATATTCAATTTGTGTGGTGTTGGGACACATTTGTGGAGAGTTTTAGTTAAGAGGGAGGCTCATATAGGGATGATCGGAGATTTTCAAAAATATTTCATTCTGGGATTACCCAGCATTCAGCTTTCTCTCAACCCGGAGAAAGTTCCAACATTCTCCTTGCGGTTACCCCCACAACTTGTTTTCAAACAGCACACATCGGATTTTTTGAAACGGCGTTTTTGCTTTTTCATATCTTCGCCTATGGTAATCTTCTAATACCCCACAATGGTAATTTCACGGATTTTAACATAGGCAGGTATAAGAAGATTACTATAGGCGAAGATAGGAAAAATCAAAATCGTTTTTGTCACCGACTTTCGCAACTTTTTCACAGGGCTGTAACTTCGTTAAAAGGAGCTATGCAAGAAAATGGTCCAGAGTTTATCAGCCGAATTCGGCAAGCCAATCACTTATGGTTGGTTATGCATACGTTGCTGGGTGAATTATTTTTGGTAAAACTGCCATCTTTGAGTTCTATCTTGTCTGTTGGTACTCAACACACAGACTTCATCGATATCTTGAATTAAAGCTGAGACCTTCACCTCCAATAGTAGGGGAAAACATTTTTATATTTCCATCCTGTTCCTGAGTTATTAACTCATTTATGTGAAAAAACGTTTTTTTGTCTACCTTGTTGTGTTACTCAGCTCAGACATTTTTTCCAACAATCTTCTTCCGGCCCTTCGAGCGACTAGCCTAAGCTTCAATTTGAGACATCGATGAAGTCTGTACGTCGACTATCCTCAGACTAGATACAGCCCGCAGTTTGTGGTGGAGAAATCTTATGGTAAAAATGAGAATATGCGAGGGGCGAGTTGAGACTGACCTCTGACCTCCTCAATTACACGAAATAGCCCGTAGAAAGATTTCTACCACGTTGCAGGCTAGAAAACTAGCGTTGCCGACAGCTCGTAGCTTAATTAAGGGAACTGAGACTCGAGAAATTAGGACACTGAATGATTATTTATTATAAACTAAGAGACGGTGCACAAGAATATTACTCTCGTCGCTTCGACGGGAGTAAGTGCAAAATCTATTGACTTAAAGCGTTGGACAAGCGCTACGCTAGTACAACGACCGTTAGTGAGGGCCCTGGACAAGACAAGGGACCTCTTAAAGTTTCGAAGATGGAGGGAACCGGACAAGACGGTGACCTCCTTAATAATAACTAATTGATGAAGGGCCTGGACTTGACAGGCACTTCAAAGATACTAAATATAATTTTACGCTTAAACGTACCATATGACGATGCTTAAATAGCAGCGACTAAGTGTCCAATAATCCCGAAAAGATGAGACAGCTTCTGAACTCAGCTCTATTTGAGATGAGAAATAAATGAGAGTAAATAAAGTGGTAGTGTGTAAGTTGAGGATCAGGAACAGAAATCAGGGGAGCGAGGGATTCTGGAGAGAAGAAGACTCGAGAAGAGACGCTTCGAGAATCTTCTCTCCAAGAACACAGATAATGATTGGCTACGGTAAGCTACTCTCCTCCCCGAACACAACATCCGAGGTTTCAGGTGAACAACCTGAAATCTGCATATCTCTCAATTTTCCCATAAAGACGTCTATACATAGGGCCAGAATTCCTGGAACGACAGTATAACAAGCAAGAAGCTTACACTCGTAATGAAGCCACTTAAAATTCTTAGAATCCAACTCAATATTTTCATTTCCATTCTCATTATCCTAACATTGATTGGTAAACCTGTAGTTATTAAATAGCTAAGAAAGGGAGGTGTCTTCTCTCGAAAAACAACCAGAAAGAATATTCCAACCGATAAAATTGCAAAGGCAGACATCATCCGCAAATAGAGAGATATCAAGCCACATCTCTTTATTCCTGAGATTCATAAAGTTTCACTGAATTTAAATATACATAGTAAAGATTGAATGACTCTATCATTAATAGATGTAAATTGGGAATGTAATACCTGTTACATTGTCTTGTTCCCATTTAATTCTGACGTTTAAAAATCTCCGAATGTCAGGAGCTATGTCGTCCAAGTGGTTGGGCAACGGAATGAAGTAGGTTTCCATTGTCATTTCCCTAACATTGGTAGATAGACCTTTAGTTATTATAAAGCTTAGAAATGGAGGTTTCGTCTCCCGAAATACAGCCAGAAAGAATATTCCAAGTGGTAGAACGGCAGAAACAGACATCGCCCGCAAGTAGAGGGATATCAAGCCATACGTCTTTATTCCTGAGATTCAAAAATATTCAGTGAGTACATTAATGAACTAATTTGAAGAATGAATGAGTCTACCATCAATAGATGAAAATTATACCCGCTGCATTATCTTTTTCCCATTTTATTCTTGAGTTTAGAAAACTCCGAATGTCAGGAGCTAAGTCGTTCACATTGTTGGGCAACGAAGTTGAGTACAGCGCTGTGTACAAGGTTGCGATCCCAAACGAAAGGAATTGAGTTTTTGTGTCTTCCTTCGTAAGCATTGTGATTAAATGTGAAGCCCAAATTACACATAATTGCAAATCAAGATATCTTGAAACTAGTTTGACGAACCATTGGTATCTAATTGACCTAATTAAACGCACTTTCATACCGTTTGAGGCAACTTCATATGGTGAACAAAAGAAATATACTGACAAAACTGTTTGCATAGTAAATTCTTTCCAGTACAGTGTCAACATCTTATATGAGATTGGTCAAAATAATATATGCTGCAGGATTTGATTTAGGGGAGACTTGCTGCTCATTTGAGTAACTTTTAAAAGCATACGATTAAACGTGGCCCTTTTATATTTCACTCAGGATTAAGTATAAAAACGGACGTTTCGTTTTCGGAGTAAAACACACAGTTATCTACAAAACGCAACGTTTTGGTATTAAAATAGAAGGTGTAATTTTGGAAAGATGATCGTTTCCTCGTTTGCGTCTAAAATCACGACAATTTAAGGACTACAACATTCAAGCAGTCGTCGTCCTACAGGCTTTCGATTCCTATCAAGTCAAATTATATTATTTTTATTCTGGAGTGAAATTACACCAGAAGTGTGTTTTCAGGCTAGCGATGCAACGTGTTTGATGGCGATCAGCCGTTGTTTTTTTAATGACGAGCTAATTTTGGTAGCCGGTAAGTTATTTATCATTTATCCGGCGTATCTCGTCTAATTGACCTTCACACAAGTTTCTAGGCAGCAAAATAAAAATGAACAGATAATTCAATTTAGTAGTCTTTTTTGCATTTAGTATTGCAGTTTTCTTGGTAGCTAACAATTACACAACTGTATATTCTTTTACAGTATAGAGGCGAGGAATATCATAAAGCTCTCAAAAAGCCGTCAGTCTTTTATTTCAATCCAAATTACAAAACAAGGAAGAAATGTAGAATCAAGCTATATTTAATGTTTATTGAATTAAGTTTTACTATTCCAATTTCCGTAGTACAGAACCCTAATTTAGTTCTATCTTTTCCCATTTGCGTTTCCACAGGACGGAAATATAACTCCCAATTTACAGTTACGCAATTTCAGAGGGAGTTACTTTTTGTGTTCAACTATAAGTATATGAAAGGATTTTAAAAATTCTAGCGATGGATGAACTTTGATTTTGGAGCTGATGGTTGCTGTAAGATATACCTTAACGCAAGCTTAAGGACTTCTCAGTAGAAGGTGCAATGAGTCCGTATATAATGCTGAATAATTATACGAAGCTAATTTTTCATCAGCAGCGTTAATGTAATAATTAAAGCATTGAAAATCGATTCATTAAATGTTCCACGTTGAATATAAATTGGTTATTTGGACAAGTTATTCAAGGGGTACGAACACTATACGTCTAAGTAAAATATCAATAGCTTTCCACACTGTTTTTTATAAATCTAGTTATTTGCATAGTGCAGAGTTAGATCAAATGAAGCAAAACTCTCAGTGGAAAATAAAGTTATTGCAAGGGCCGTTAGTTTTTTTAAGAAATTCAAGTTGATAATCATTATCTTCAGAGGTGCAAGAGGAAAAATGCGGCGATGTTTGTTCCATTTTATCATCAAATGCGTCTTAATGAGAAGGTAAGACCGAAATCGAAGACAGCCATAGACACAACACTTACGGTACACACTTAAGTAACGCAGTAAGACTATGAATGGAAACTAATGAAGTATTTAACACTCGTAGCTTATGGGTTCCTTGGGGCACAATATTTGCGATATAAAACAATTGCCGATATTTTTCCTACAAGGTGTTGAAAATCGTAACTGCTATTTGAATTTGGATCATCTGTGGGACTTTCATGGTTCAGGCGCAGGCTGATTGTAAATACGAGTATAGTTATTTTTGTGTCGCTAATTTTTTACCAGCAGCGCAGTCCCAAATATATAGCTAAAATATGTACGAAATTACAGGATTGCATAAATTCCCGTGCAGGTCTCATGCAAACTGTAGTCATTTAGGTAAGTTTTTGATAGATATGAAAATGCACGGTTGTTTAATTACTTCTGCTGCTGTGCTTACCTCATCATACTCACTCTAGTTATTTGCATAGTGCAAAGTTAATGCAAATGAAGCGGAGTTTTCAGTATTAAATGAAACTATCAGTAGTGGCGTTAGTTTTTCAACAAAATTAGAGTCGCCAATCAATACTTTCAGAGGTGTAAGAGAATGAATGCAGCGATATTCGTAACCTCCTCTTCGGTAAACGCTTTGTTTTAGGCCAGCTATTATTTTTGACGAAAGAGTATGAACAAGTGAGGCCGATGCCATCAAAACATGCACTGTTGCGTAATTTATAACTACCAGCAAGGCTAGAAAAAGACTTTCTTGAACGGAGTTAGATGAGTACATTGCAATTAAAGACACACACATTGAGATATTGACAGCGAACGCAATGGCAATACCAGCCAATATACAGTACTGTCGATAACACAGATTGAAACATGTCGTCAAAATCTGCATTTGCTTGTAAACCTGGAACACACCTAACACTCTATTCGTCTTTCTTATTTTCTTTATCAATACGGTTAAGTGCAAAATTGTCGAAAGAATCTGCAAGAATACCTCATTATGATTCAGCAAAGCCCTAAGTAAAACAAACAAGAAGCTTACACTCATAATGGTCCCACTTAAAAGTCGTAGAATCCAACTCAATATTTCTGTTTCCATTGTCATTTCCCTAACATTTGTAGATATTATAAAGCTTAGAAATGGAGGTTTCGTCTGCCGAAATACAGCCAGAAAGAATATTCCAAGTGGTAGAAAGGCAGAGACAGACATCGCCCGCAAGTATAGGGATATCAAGCAACAACATGTAAGAAGGTCTCGTTGTGATTAAGTAAAGCTCGAAGTAAAGCAAATACAAAACTGATGCTCATACTGACTCCACTAAATATTCTAACGATCCAAACTAATACTGACTTGTCCATTGTCATTGCCTCAGTGTTTATGGATAAACCATGAAGTATTAAGTAGCTCAGAAATGGTGGTCTGTTTCCTGAATAAACTGCCAGAAACAACAATCCAGCAGGCAGACCGGCGAAGTTACAAATAACCATCCTGAGATACATCGTTGTCCGGGGACACTTCTCCATATCTGAGATTCATCCATAAGTACAAGACCGTATTAAAACAAGGTGAATTTCAAGATTTTAAATTATGTAACAACAATGGGAATCGTTAAATTTACCGTACCTGCAACAGGAACAGTGCTATTTTCCCATTTTATTCTGGCATTAAGAAGAGCCTGAATATCTGCAGCTACATGCTTCACGTAGTTAGGCAATGCAATTATGCCAAACTCTGAGTACAAAGTTGCGACTCCAATCGAGAAGAAAAGAACCTTTGCTTCTTCCTTTCTGTACATTGCAGTAAAGTGTGAAGCCCAAATCACGCAAGCTTGGGAATTTAAGATAGATGAAGACCAGGCGGAAGAACTTTTGGTACCTTGCTGACCTAATAAAACGTACTGAAACATCACCTGAAGGTATCTCATACGGGGAACAAAAGAAGAAAGCCGATAGTTCTGCTTGCGTGGTAAATTCTTTCCAGTACAGTGTCAACATCTTAATTTGAAAGATTTTTACTTTAAGCAGAGAGGTAATCAACGCTGTTTACAACTGCAGGTACAACCAAGTCCGCCTTGAGTTTTGGTGTTTTTTGAAATGTACTACTCAACTAATTCCTTCTAATTCGTGTAGAATGTAGTTTGCTTGTACATATACTACACATTACTTTTAATGACATTCAAAATATTGCTCATGTTTCTATTGTTTGTATATTTTAGGAGCGAATGGAGAGCTGACTTTTGTTCCCATTAAGTTCATTAATTGCTGTCTTTGGTCTAAATGCACCAGAACTTTTCAGACGAGGATATCTTCAACCCTGCTTAGCAACAGAAGATTAGTAAGTAAAACTATTTCATGTTCAACTGGCGTAATTTGTTGAACCGATCAATTCCTTGAAACTGTGCCAATCGTAGAATTTTTAGTTTACGATTACAAGGTTAGATATACGCGGAAAAATATTTAACAAGCAGCCAATATCCCCATGCCGTATTATTGAACAAAATGTACAATTAAGTGCTTTATAGATTCTATAGATTACAAATTTCGGGACACAGAATTTTAGGTTGGCCAACTCGACGAGACAAGTTTAGGTAAATTCTTTATCATAAGAAGGAAAATCACAACTTCCTTTTAGAGTACAGATATTTAACTGTAGGAACTATTGAAGGCCATTTGCGTTGTAACGATACTTTTAATTTTGACAAGGAGTGACAATTAATATGACTTGGCCAGTGAATGTGCTTCGTTAGAAACGTCAACTTTTAAGTGTTCTGTTTTAGCCCAGGTAATATTGGGCTTATAGGAGTACGTAAGGTGTGCGTTTGTCCGTCGTTCCGTCCGTCTGGATGTGTCCAGGACTGCTCCAAAACTACTGGAGCTACAAACGTGAAATTTTGCGTCATTCTTGCATAAGTGATTTCATTGCATTAATCGGTGTCAAAATTCGTTTGTGATGGTTAAGTCACCAGTGATTAAGTTCTTAAAAACGAATTTTCGTGAATTGGTTAATTTGATTCAACTATTGACCAGTTGCAGTAATCTTTCCGAATTCTTCGTATTTTAGAAAAATTCTCATTGTACTTTATCAGAAGCTGCAACGACCCTAGAAACCCACATTATGTGTGTTTCCAAAGAATGCCATAAGATTTTTTCAGGGCTTACTTAGTTTGACCATTTTTGGCCGATCAAGTTCAAAATTTGTATCAGACACCCTCAGTATGGTTTATTGTGCCTGTCAAAGTTTGAAGGTCCTAGCTTAATGTATAAGCTCGCTATGACAGATTAAGCCTTAGTGGCAAATTAGATGATTTTCTTCAACTGACATTATCACTCATGAATCTCACGCATGACTAGATTTTGCATTACCAATGTGCATATCACATAATATACCTCTCATAACAACAGGTACTTAATCTTCAAAATAAATACTAATGATTGAATTCGAGTCACTAAGGTGTCTTTTTGAAGACTTTTGGTCCTAATAAGCACATATAAAACTGATTTTCATATGTTCTAAAAACGACTGCCTGGGCTTCAAGAATCTGCTTGGTGTAGGTTTTTTAATTTCATGGGGAAAAAACCTAAAATATTGCTACACGCTCTACAGTTATAATTTTAAGGTCTATTAGTTTACTTTCTAATTATATTAATCTCAGCACTCATGGCAAAACACACAATTACTTTTCGATAAATACATAATTCAACAAATAATACGCTGCTGCAAACTATTGGCATAATCAATCAAGTTTGAATTGTTTGCTCTTTTTTAACTATTACAAATACAAACTAAACAACCAATTATCTACGTAAGCCTTGTTTAAGAATGCTTAAAATAAAGATGCTAAGCGAGCTTAATGATAAGTAGTGACTTCTATTCTGGAACAATATTAATACTAACCCCCAAATACGAAGAAAGACATTTCTTGATTTCCTAGCTTTAGTGGTGCAGTGTATTCGCTTCGCTTTGAAACAAATGAGAGGATTATTCTGTTGTAGTTTTATTCGGCAAATCACTTTTTTGGACAATATTACCCATGAAATTATACACAACTAGTACTTGTACACTTTGTACTAATTTATAGAAGAGTTTCGTGTATAAAACAAGACATATTTGGTACCCAGTGAGTTTGGTTAAATCACGTTTACACAAGGTGAGGATGAAAGAAGAAATCAGAAAAAATCAGAAGAATCAAAACTTCACCAGCAGCAGTACACATGATAGAAAAGAAACATTGTTTTGACATAAGTGCTACGCGTCTAATCCAAAAGGAAAGTAGAAAATACCACCGGAAGTTTAAGGAATCACTACAAATAAGGAGTTGCGAAAATACGATGAATTCATCTCAAGGTACTAGGATCAATCCTATTTGGACCTCAACTCTCGTTCCATTATATAAACTATACAAATGGTAACCAGGAGAATTTTGTTAGTTAGAGCAGAGAATATTATTTGCTTATGTAATAGTAAGCTACCTGTAATGTAATTCATTTTTGGAAATTGCCTGATGAAGACAACAGTTAGTGGTCGAAAGCTTGCGTAATAAAATAAGAAGTATCCTACTTATACCGTGAAAAATATGTCGTTTAATAACATGACATAACTCTTTGGGTTAGGTAACCTTTCTATGTTACCCAACGCGGTTTCTACTCTAGCTTTTACCACAGGTGTAGCTTTTGGTTGCTTAAATGATGTACCAAGTTTTCGTATTGTGAGCATGGAAGAATAAATCGGGGTAAACAGGATGTAAACAAGAAGTGGAACAAACTGCTATTTTAAACTTACTTTACCTAAACTCACTTTTTCCATCTACTTACTTTCCCTAACTGTTTTCCCCAGGTCATCAGCTTTTCAACGATACCCCACATGCTGTGCTTGCTGTTTAAATTGTTGTTGATGACCTGTGACCCGTTACCCTGAAAAAGGTCACGGTTTCTTGTTGTATTGTTGCAGATGTTGTAGGAACTCTATTTGAGTGAAATCTCACTTCACCCCAAAATTTCAAAATGTCACAGCTTTTGACCAGGAGGTCACAGCACCCTGATGTATGCGTGATTCGGGATCTGCAGATCAAGACCTTTCCAACGATACCCCACATGCTGGAGGCTGATGTTTAAAAATGTGATGACCTGTGACATTTGACCCTGAAAGGAATGACATACAGATTAAAAAAACACACTTGAAGCAGCAGGGGGTATCAAGTTTAAAGCTGTGAAAACAAAATTTGAAAAAGTTGACCCTTCTGGGAAAACAATTTTTCGCTACACGACAGACAGACAGACAGAGCATTCCCACAAAGAAGTGTTCCACTTCTTAATAATGAGTGTTAAACAAAATGCATAATCATTCCATTTTGACCTCAAATACTATCCATGGAGGTTTTCTGCTGCAACTATTACGTCCACTTATTAAGGAGTGTCAACTCCTTTGTGGAAATGCGCTGTCTGTGCGTGTGTGTATGTGAGTGTAGGTGTGTGTTTGAAAACTTACTTATGATAGTCTGGACACTATCACTATTGAATTTCAGGTCACTATAGTTAATCTTTTAATGGTTGAGAGCGAATTTTCTGACAGGTTACTTGGCGCAGGATAACTGAATCGCTTATGCTAATTAAATTGTAATTAGCAAAGTTGCTTTAGCAACAATGCTAATAATCCAGATAACCTGGACATGAAATTAACGGTAGTTTACTCTCAACCATTAAAAGATGAACTATAGGTCTCTCCCTTCAGGGTCGAAGGTCAACCATGTTTTCAACAGCTAACCCAACGTGTTGGGTATCGTTGGAAATCCCTTGACCTGCAGATCACAAATCATTCATCAAAAGGGCGCTGTGGCCTTCGAATCAAAAATGGCGACCTTTTAAAAATTATGGGGTGAATGAGATTTAACTCAAATCAGCTGCGTTAATCTCCAAAACGTAAAGCCTTTTTCAAATTCTATTTTCTGGGTTTTACTTATGACAGTCTGGATACAATCACTATTTATTTTCAGATCGCTAGGTCAAACAGGTCACACAGGAGAGCGTGTTTTGTGCTTATTCAAGGGTGTTTGGCGTCTAGGTCACACAATTTTTTGCTGAGCCATGCAAAGAGGTTCACGTGTTATTACTCTCACCGGGCCCTTGTCCAAGCAGCGAAAATTGATTCACGTGAAAAGCGTATCGTTGTAAACCTGATGACTTGGGGAAAACAGTTAGGGAAAGTAAATAGATGGAAAAAGTGACTTTAGGGAAAGTAAGTTTAAAATAGCAGTTTGTTCCACTTCTTGTTTACATCCGGTTTACCCCGGTTTATTTCAGAATGTAGAATATTGTTGTAACTGGGCATCTTTCACGGCTTATATGGCTTGATTCATTTGTTAAACACTTCGAGCTTTCGTTCAGTAGCATTCTTAGTATTAGTATATTCTGGGGATTACTTTCAAAGGCACTAATGACTTAAAAACGTCACTCCTGAGTACTCATTACTTGAGCACACATTTTCTGTGGTTTGTTAAGGTCACATTATCGTTCCAAGGAATTCCACACCACCAGTTTTTGTTTCGTTCCTTGGAGCTAGTATGTTTTACATGAAAAGGTTTCGTATTTAAACCACTGCTCAAGTTTTTTAATGATTTCACTACTACCGATACATACATCTAGAGTACTTCCACTTGTTAATAAAAATGAAACTTTCCATCGAAATTCTCACTCAACTCGCCCTTCTTTCCTTGAGCTTTCCAGAATCCATTGCAGTTCGAGTTACTTTATTCGAAAATTTAAGTTTCGAGTAGAAACCTATACAAGGCTTTAACGTATTTGACTTAGGATATAATTTCGAACCCTACTAATTGTAACTATTCACAGCTTTTGTGGAATGAGATAAGGACACACTACGAAGCAGTTGGGTTGCCTAACCACAGTTTGGTTTCTTCACTCTAAACATCCGGTTGGTTGTGAGACCAAGTCCTATTCGTGGAATGAGCTGATTTTGTATCATATCAGTTTTCATTGAATGTGAGGAATAAAAAACAAAGTGGGACATTCTACTCTGCAATTTTTCTTAGGTCGTCCACCGAGAAAAATATCCTTCTGTCAGTTGATTATTCACACAACTGAAATATTCTGTTCACGTTTGTTCCTCCATAATACAATTAAAATAAAAAGTGATTACTCTGCTTCATATTAGTTTAATAATACTCTATACAAGTAACAAACGACCGACTGCTGCAGGAATCATCAGAAGTGAGGTCATCATTTGGTGCTCATTGGTTAAATTGGCAATTATCCTTGTTGCTTGCCATTTACCCTAACCAAATCAGATGTAAGTCTTATTTTAAAGTAAGCCAAAAGTTCAATACTCACAGACACCTCTCTATCTCTGTGCATAGAAATCATTTTTTAGGGAGAGTGGTGGTAAGCGGTCAAAAGAGGAACGAATTGGTACCGGCTTTTGGTTAGTTGTTGCACTACAACAACTTCTTTGAGACGTAAGGATTAAATCTGGAGTTCAAAGATGGGCGACGAAGACGACAGAAAGGAATTCGTTGACTCCAACTTGCTTGTGCTCACTAAGTCAACGGTTATCGGGATCGAATTCGTCGTGAATCTCTTATCGAAGGGACTCGTCGACAAGGAGGAAATGGAACTCCTGGTAAAAATTTTATTTTATTTACCTCATACAAGTGACTAACTTTTTTCCTTGCAGACCGATGGCACTCCGAATATCAGACGAGCAGCGTTGCTTTACACAAGAATCGCGAACAAGTGGAGTCAGAGTCAGTTTGAAAACTTTAAAATCATCCTAAGAGACACAGGAAACCACTTGGCCCTCCAAGTTTTCACAAGTGCTGGAGCAGACGTGTTTTTGACTAACGACCAAGTTCAGTTGTTGAGGGACCAAATAAATAAAAGCGGAAGTGGTTGTTATGAAGGATTGTCCCAAGGAGACGAAGTAAAGGCAAACCGATTAATTCAGATTGTCAGGGGAGAAGGCAACAGTTCGTTGTTCAGTAAGGACACAGATGGAAAGTTTAGGTTGAGTTTGGGGTTGCAGAGGAAGGAAGTAGTTCCTCTTGTGAAGCACTTCGAGAATTGTATCAAGAACGGGATTGTTTGGTGGAACCCCAGAAAACCACGTCTGCCTTTGAAATACGTTGAGAGGAGTGTTGGAAGAACTCAATCCTTCAGATTCGATAGAACTCTCCCTACTTCAGTTCAGCCGCGGAGATTGAAGGAAATAGTTGAAGAGTCATCTTTGGTGCTGATCGTTGACCCTCCCGGGATGGGCAAGTCCTCCGAAATGAGCGACGTCGAAAGCAAACTCAGAATGAAGGTCCCCACCAACCGCGTCATCCTTCGTGTCAACCTCAACGAAGTTCAGAGGACACTGGCAACCTTATCTCCGAGTGAAAGTGCGTCGAGTGTTCTCCTAAAACTCGCTTCATTCATTCCAGCGAACATTCTTTCCACTGTAGGCGTTCGAGTGTTTGTGCTCCTCGACGGCCTAGACGAAGTCTGCCCGAAACACAAAGACACGATGATCAACCTCCTCCGCATTTTCACTTCTCAAAACGAACCAACTTTGGGTAAAAAGATTCGTGTGGTGGTTACAACCCGACCGCACCTGAGGGAAACGGTGGAGAAAGAGTTCCAGTTGGAGTCGTGGTCGCTCCTTCCACTTACAGAAAAACAACAAGATGAGTACATGAAGTCAGTCTTGGGAGTGTCCGATGCACAATTGAGTGAGTTTCGGGGTAAACTGACACGCTCAGTCGCAGATCTGCTGAGCAACCCTCTAATGCTCTCCATGTTCGTTGAATCTGAGGGAACATTCTCCGGAGGAGATGAGCTGAACATTTTTGAGTTGTACACAAAGTATGTCGACTCGAAGCACAAACTGCAGTTGGTGGAGAAGGAGGGAATGCGAGCGGAAGACAACTACACGGAGATGCGACTGGATGGAATGTTGGAGAAAAACCTTCCCCATTACTATCACGTTGCCATTAGAGAACTCATTTACGAATATGATAACAGGACACAAAAGCTCATCTTCAGAGAGTGCGAAGGAAGTGGTTTAGTAGCCCAGGATGAGCCCTCCGGGGTAACAAGAGACGAACTCCTCAGCATCGGCCTCCTCGTCGAAGGCAGTAAACATCAACTCATCTTCAAGCACAGGAGTTTCGCAGAGTTCTTCTACGCGAGACTTCTCACTCAGGAAGATTCAGCTCCTCAAATTGTGAGGGACATTCTCTTCCACTGCATCTACAGAGGAAATAGGCTAGAAAACGTGGAGTCCTTTTTAGTGGGAGCATCACCCGCATCATTGTCCCTCTCATCCAAGTGGCTTCTCTTAAGCACAAACGGCATCGAACCAGCTGAAATTATTTCTGAGTTTGCGGGCAGATACGAGTCGCTCCCATTTCTTGTGCGCGAAGTCCTTCTGAGCTTCGTCCAGGGTGACCCTGACGACCTGTGGGAGGCCCACCGAATTATCTTTGATCAAAAGAGCAGAATAGTCTTCGCGAAGTTGTTTAATTGGATGAATGATAACAGAGAATGGACGAGGGAACAGTTGCTAAAGCTTAGGCAAATCACGACATCTACAGCCCCACCAAGTTGCCCTCCAGTGGGAGTAGCAAATGAAGTCCCACAAGCAACTGCGAGGCTCATCTTGTTCATTGCACTGCACTTCGAAGGGCAGGAGCTTCTGAGTGAAGAGGAGGTGGGCGTGGCAGTGAACTCCTGTGACCACAGAATTCTCTACGTCGTCGCTCAATTTCAGACGGAAAGAAGTGGGTGGAGCAAATGGGAGTGGGTGGAGGGCCGTCTTTTCGGTGGCGCGAGTCAACTGAAAACGCTCTTCTTGCAGATGGACGATGCAGATTTGCGCAGTATTATCAAAGACAGAGAGTCGGCCTGCAAGTTGGTTTCAACTTTGTCCCACGAAGAAATCTCCGCACTCGTCAGCAGCAATGAGACGAGAGTGAGTGACATCATCGGGGAGAAGCCAGTGGAGGTCATCGTGGCTCTTGGGGAGGAGTTCATTCCTCGAGGGAAGCAGCTGGCGGAGTTCAGGGGAAAGTTCGGGAGGAACAAAGAGAAGACCGTTTTTGAGATGGAGGGAGGGTGTGAGTTTGCACTGAAGTACTTGTGGGATGACCTTGTGCGGGAGGTGGGGAGGGAGGATGCGAGTGGACCTGTGGGTGTGGCCCTGAGGGAGGCACTCTCGAGGTATCTGCTTTGGAAGTTGGAATATGAGGTCCGACAGAGGGTGGGATTGTGTCGTAGGCAGCAGAAACGAAAGCATTCGGAGGAGAAGGTGAGCATCGTCCTTGTAAACTCCATTCTCTGCTGAAAAGTAAGTAACTCATTTGTCAGCTGATCCTCCTAATCACATTCTCCATTTCAGGTGGACGAGAGTGGAGCTGAGGACCTGGGAGTGAAGGTCATGGACTGGGTCACGCGGGGTCTCCGATGGAGCCACACCCCCACTCTGTATTCCCTGAAGCCACTCCCCTTCCTCCTTCGTTACTGGGACAACACCCTCCCCACTCTTTCCACCAACCTCCTCCAGCATCAACTTCACTTCACTTCACTTCAGAACAAATCTGAGGACCTGATGGCTGTCCTTCGCTCACTCGTCATCGTCTCCTCTCTCCGTTCCCATGACAACGAGGACTCCTCCTTATTCTCCATCCTCACTGCCTTCCTCCGCGAGAACCTCCACAAAATTAATCCACAGTTCCGATCGCTGACTGAAGTGTTCTTTGGAGCCACAAGGACGCAGATTGCGACTGCTGCTTCTTCTCCTCTTCATCTGGTGCAGGACGTTTCTGTGGGAGGAGTCGCCCTCAACCTCCTCACCACCCAACAACCAGCAGCAAATTTGGAGAAGGACACGTTGAAGATAATTGTGGTCGACGTTATTCAGTTTGTGCCCTGCTGCGACCTCCCCACGACCCTCCAGCAACTCTGTCGACTGATGGAGGAGCAGAATCAGTTGGAGCTGCTGAAGGAGATCCTCACGAGTGCAGACGTCCTCGAGGGATGGAAACTGAGGTTGTCTTCGACGTATCGGAGGGAAGGAAACGAAGACGTCAACGTGTGCGGGGTAAGAAAATTTCTCTCCTTCTATTTCTCCATTTTCGGACTCAACTGCAACTGGATGAGATTGCGCGATGAAGTGGAAGTGGAGGCTAAGGAATGGACTCTCGTGGGGAGACTCCCCGTGGAGATCTCCTGCGCCGTCCGAGGAAACCCCCACTGGACCCACCTCCTCCCCCAATTCCAACTGATGCTCAGCATACATCTTCGAGCAAAAAAATTTCCTCTCTCTTTACTATACTTTTCCTACACGACCGAGAGGGAGTGGGAGACGCTGCTTGCTCTCATCGACGGAGAAACCTTCCTGCCTGTGATGCTAGAGAACTACCCTGGCATTTTCCCCGCTGCTGTCGCCGCTCCCCTCATCGGTGGGGTCATCAAACTGCACGGGGTGGAGTGGACCAAATCAAAACTCACAAAGAGAGCATGGGACGCCATCCGTTCAAATGTGGAATACACGAATACAGATGTTGGTTCGCTTGGCGCGCTCCTCCACTCTGCAATCGAACTTGGTGAACTGGAGGAGGTCAAGAAGCGCGCGTGGCCTGGAGTTGTTTCTTGGAGGGACGGAGAGGGAAAGACGGCCCTCCAGTTGGCCACGGAGAAATACGACGAACGTCACCCAATCAGAATTCACCTCGACAACCTCAACTTCCAATAAGCAAACTTGCTCTCATGCAACACCCAACTTGGCAAAAACCAAACCCACTTCCTCCCCAATTGCCCTTCCGTTGCATTCCCGATCTAAGTTTTCCCGTCTACGACGTTCCTTACAGATCAAAACTCAAATCTCTGATAGTTCCCAGTGCTAAGGAATTTTACTCACTTGTCTGAGGTAAATCTAGTGTTTTACCAGAATGGGTCATTCGCTTCCAACTAGCTTGTCCGAAAGGTTAAAGAAGCAGTTATTTAATACACAAATTGTCCAGTTTGATCTCATTGGTTTTGAGTGGGAATCGTTCCGTATTCTGATTCCCTAGAGGAGAGATTTCCGAACTGATGGCTTTCGACATTGTTCGGTTTGGAGTAACGGTGTTCTTTATTTAATCACATCAACACTAAAAAAAATACAATGGACTTAAACAAATTTAGATGTTACTCGGTTTTGGTCCATGTTTTGGGGGAAAAATCAATCACTACGATATTACTTATCCCTCATGGATAGAAATAACACTGTCTACCTAATCTTCACTACTAAAGAAATCTTAAATATGGACGAAAATTAACTTTACACTACCCCTCTGAAATACCAAAAAGTAATGAAAATAACGAGAATAACAGTTTGAATTTTTATCAGACTCAATATTAATTTCCTAAGCGCTACAAAATTGTATATTGAACAGTTATCTAATATCATGGTAGCAATGTTTCCAAAGGAAGTTATAATTGTCTTATGTGGGTAATTGGTGTCAAATTCATTGCAGCAGTTCCCACAAAAAAGTTTCATGCATGCAAAAATCACCCCACCATTGAGAAGTTAGCAGGACTGCACAAAATATGCTTGTTAATGGTAATTGGGTATTTTCTGTTGGCGCGAATTCATAAATTTATAATAAATAATTCATTTCACTAGATTTTGTATACTTGAGTTGTTTTATTCTTTTAATTTATTTGAATTACACTTGTTCGCGTAGTTGTGGGTGTGTCAGCGTTGTGGATGAGGTCAGAGTTCACAGGAAGGTTTAGCGTTTAGTTTAGATGAAGTTAAGAATGTATGTGTGTGTCTGGAGTGAGTAATTCATTATGTAAATCAAAATGCTTGAATGTGACACAGTATGCGTAATTCTACAAATTGCGAGATAATGAAGAGGTAAATATATCAATTACAAGGATCAAAACGGATCAGAGACAAACACGTAGCAAAGAGACAAGTAGGAATGACTATGATTATAGAATGACAGCGTAGTTTTGTGGTTGTATGACCTCAGTAAATAAGTAGTTTTAGGTAGAATGTTCAAGAAGTACATGATGCAAAAAAGGAACGAAGGTATGGTAATTTGTACAAAAGATAAGGAATAAAGTAGATAATAGCATTTGCATGCATTGTAGTCACTTGGGTAAAAATACATTGGGTTGGGATACAAAATGAATACACAGAAGTAAATGACCAGAGCATACTCAACAACACTTAACCTAGTTACTGACGTAGTGATCAATTAGACCAAATGAAGCAGAGTTTTCTTTTAAAGGATCAATTGCTAGAGGTAATAGTTCTACTACGAAACTTGATTTGCCAATTAATACTTTTAGAGAAGTAATCGAATGAATGCAGCGATTTTCATAGCCGCTTCGGCAATTTACTCAACCTTTTAGACTCTCTTTTAGTTTCAACTACGTGGGATGGACAAATAATGCCAAACGCGTACACACATGCACAGAAGAGTAATTTATGATTGATATTAAAGCTAAGTTAAACTTCCTTTACCAGATTGTAAGAGTACCATTAACTGCTATATTTATTAAATACGATACAACAATGCCAGTCAATGTTATGTAGACCGAATACAGAGTTAGTTGAATCGGTGAGTATGGACCAGCAGCAAACACAACTGATTATTGACAACAATTTTTTTGAGGCTTTCGATAAGCGCCGATAAGCTAAACAAGGTGAGTTCATCATTAAAGTCGTTTCATTCAGCATCTGGAAAGGGATTTACTCTTAAGAAGCTCATATTCAATGGCAAAGTTCATATTAAGCATTTAAGTCCCTTTGTGTCTCTTTGCAGACGAAAACGTCTCAACTCCCAAGATCACGAGAGAAGTGCTGAGCTACACAAGAGTAGCAATCATGTGAAAATAGCATCAATTCGAAAAGTTAAAGTGTTTTACACGACACAAGCATGCAGGCAAACTGAATAAAAGCGAAATTCTGACAACTTTTAAGTCGATAAAGCTGAAATTAAACAATATTTCAAACTTTTCTGTTTATTAGGTACAAACACGGCTTTCAATTATTTAAGTGCTAAAAATAGCATACCTTTATTAATATCTAAAGCAATTAAATATAGTTTAAATATAATCAGTTAGTGAATGTAGAGTATAAAATTTGAATTGGCTTGAATCTGAAATTGTGTCTCGAGTGGTGATGAGCGCAATATGCTTGATAATCAATTAAGGTTTCTTACCCTTATTGCGCCATGAGCGTGACTTTGATTTCATACACACAATTTGAACGCCTGAAATCCATCTCCCGTCAAAGAAACAAGTGCAAACTTCTGGTGAATTCAGATGGAATTGAATGCAGTGATGTAAAAAGGGAGTCATGAGTTATCTGTTCCATATAAATTAATTAGTTTCATACATATTTGCTTCTACGTTCAGTCTCTTCAAACACTTTTGGCCTGCATTTTAACGGTTGATTTTTTGTTAGAAAAAAGTAGGAAAGCCTCTCTGGTTAGTAATAATCTAGGTGCTGTCATTTTTCATAATCGCCGGCTCTCCTGATTAGCTTTAACAATATTATTCATTATCTTCTTTGCTACAGTCTAAATAATTGGTTGATTCCCAAGAAAATATAAAAATCAGGACGCTAGGGACATGAATGTGTAACATAGCTTTGAATAATAAACACACGCATTTAATCCATTGTTACTTTCTGATTTGAATGGAATTCCTTAAGCTCATGCGAATTGCTTTTGTGTTTGCACTTCTGGAATGAAACATTTCTCTGATAAAAATCCGTGCTGAATATTCAAAACATGCACAGAAATAGTTTTACGCTTTACTCATATTCATAACTGTGAATATCAAAATTGAAAAAAAGAAATTACAATAGAGATTGAAGAATGACTAAAGAGTCACCTTCAGGGACCAATTTAAAAAACCATGCAAAATGAATGAAGTCCCGGAGAATGAAACAAGTGCAAACACAAAAATGAATTTTGATAACAGTTTCTGACGAGGTTTGTGATAAGCGCTGATAAGCTGTGCAAATTTAGACAAAGTAGAGCCCAAGTCATTCACAAGGTTTGGAAGCAAAATGGTAAGTGGAGTTTAGTATTAAATTGCAAGGTTAATACAGTTGTTAAAGACGAAACGAGCGGGTTTATCAGGACGAACTTGACCTACTCATCAATCGGAACCGAACTGGTTCTACCTCTCTTTGAGAAGGAGCTTATCAAACAGAACGAAATTCTTTACCTCGTAAGTTGTTTTTACTTTTCGAATGTCAGCGATTGGTGGAACTATCAAGGACAGAAAACATGCCCTAAGAAAGTCCTCCGTTACTAGCCCAATTTTCACGCATAAAACTCTAGCTTTAAAAGGTTACATCAACAGCTGTTAACACTAAGTTGCTTTTGTTTGACTAAATGATGTTAAAAGAAGCTTATTGTATTGTATACATGTAATTAAATAAACTACGTTATATATGCAAGCGAGACCTCCTTGACCAAAAATGTAAGTAAATAAAACATGAAGCTGTGTGAAACTCATTAGTACAAATGGAATATATTTTTGTAAGTGGCCATCTTTCACGGTGTATAGGATTTGATTTATTTGTTAAACAATTGCAACTGTCGTTCAGTAATAGTATATCGATTACCTTGAAAGACCCTTATATATTTAACACATCACTGCTTAATCCTCAGGACAATATTAATGAAAAGTTCAAGAATCACTCAGCACGTAAAGCTTTTACGCATGTGCAATCCACGGTCAACTAAAGAAACTTTGCTTGGACAAAACAAACTGTGCAAACATTTTCGTCCCATTTTCTATGCGAATGTTAAGGAACCTAAACACAGGTATAATTTCATTAGAG